>JAJSOF020000019.1:86093327-86153078 GCA_025594305.2 Periplaneta americana | reverse complement strand
AAATACGGGGAAAAGGGAGAAAATAGAGGAAAATAGAGAAGAATAGGGGGAAAAAATGAGGTGATTGGGGAAAAAAATGAGGAAAATTGGAAAATGGGGAAAAATAGACAGAAATTTGATAGAAAATAGGGGGAAAAATTTGAGAATAAAGTAGGGGGAAAAGGGAGAAAATAGAGAAAAAAAAGGGGAAAATAAAAAAAGAAAAATGGAGGAAATAGAGGTAAATAGGGGAAAAATTGATAGAAAAAAAAGGGGGAAAAATTGAGAATAAAGTAGAGGGAAAATGGAAAAAAAAAAAAATAAAATAGAGGAAAAGGGGGAGGGAAGGGGAGGGAAATAGGGGGTAAAAGGGGGAAAATGGATAGAAAATAGGGGGGAAAAAGAGAAGAAAAAGAAAATAGAGGAAATGGGGGGAAATAGAGGAGTAAATAGAGGAAAAAGGGGAAAAATTGATAAAAAATAGGGAAATTGAGAATAAAGTGAAAATGGAGAACATAGAAAGAAAATGGGGAAAATGAGGAAGGGGAGAAAATGGGGGGAAAAAGGGTAGAGAAAAATAGAGGAAAAATAGAGGGAAAAATAGGGGGAAAAATAGGAAAAATTGACAGAAATGGAAATGAAATAGAAGAGAAAATAGAGAGAAAATTATGAAAATAGGGGGGAAAATTGAGAATAAAGTAGAGGGGTGGGAAAAAATAGAGAAGAAAATGGGAAAATGAAAAAAAAGAGGAGAAAATGGGGAAAATGGAGGGTAAAAGGGGAAAAAATAGAGGAAAAGTAGAGGGAAAATACAGGGGAAAATAGGGAAAAAATTGACAGAAAATAGAGAAAAAAATTGAAGAAATAGAGGAAAATTGAGAATAAAATGGGGAAAATGGAGAAAATAGAAAAAAACTGGGGGGAAAATAGAGGAGAAAAAGAGGATAAAATAGGAAGAAAATAGAGGAAAATGAAGAGAAACTAGGGGAAAAAAGGGGAGAAAATGGGGGGAAAGTAGAGGAAAAATAGAAAGGAAATGGGGGGGAAGTAGGGGAGAAAATAAAAGAAAATAAAGGGAAAATAGAAGAGCAAATAGAGAGAAAATAGAGAGTCTCCCGTCTAAAGTATGGCAATTTTAAGAGAAGAGTTCCTGATCCTCTTAATTTGCACCTATAGAATATACGATGTTTAAAAACCCCGCCTTAAATCAGCAGGTTTTGTATTAGAAATTGAAAGCGCCGGAGATACAGGCTAGAACGGAGACAAATCATCAGGAAAAAGGCTGGAAAACATATAGAATCAGAAGAAAAGAAGAAGAAGAAGAAAACAAGATTCATATTATTAATGATAAAATTATTTTCCCACATACATTCGGATAGGGAACTATTTTTCTGATCCGATTGAGCAGGCTCTCTTTTGTATGTTTAGAGTATTAACGGTATTTCAAGTAAAAAAATTATTGATCCATTCTTCGTAAAAATTTCCAATTTTAGTAATCGTCGTTGATTCTTTTTTTTGGGTTGCTTTGAAATTTTTCTTATTTAAAATTTTAAAAATAGACTCTTGCATCAAAGCGATCTTGGAATTTACTTTAAAAATTTTTTGTATGCCAGTGTTTGTTCGCGGTATTACATATTTGGGTTTTTTTTTCCTTGTTTATTCTATTGTTCGTTCCACATTTTGTACCTGTAATTTATGATTTGGATCAGGCATTATTTTATCTGAAACAGTTTCAAGAGTCACTAAATAAATTTGGGCGATTTTTAATTTGGTAACTGTTACTATAAAACGTTATAAAAGAGTATTGTTTAGATATTCAAGGCTATCAACATTTCAATGTCAAGATATGCTATACAAGAGGAATGAAAAAACGAATGTCGCAAAATATTGATCACGAGATAATGAAATTTGGGGTTTTTGGATACCCGAACAGATTAAAAATGCATTTTTATGCGAGATATTTTACGGATATATATGTTTTAAATTTTTATCCCGAAAATAAGTGAAATGTCGTTCTTCTTCTTTCCTAAAAGTTCGGGCCATCAGGTTTTTTTCCTTGACTCAGAACGTTCAAACCCGTCCTGTTCAGTTGGTGCCACATCTCTCATACCCTTTGGTCTGTAACAAAATGTCTGTTAAAAAGTATCAAGTTGCTAATTTTTGAATATTTTTTTTCTCTTGTAACGGGAAAAGAAAATATTATCCATATATTGATAATATACTCCCCCGGAATGGGGCAATCTGAATAGGGAAAAAATACCTTAGCCCCTTATTTGGGGGGGGGGGGATATTCAAGTACATTTCATATAATTACTAAAAAACCCTTGCTGACAGAAAAATTTTGAAAACAGATCTGTAATCAGCACAAAAAATTCTACAAGAATCCCCCTTTCTTTATTTTTTAACAAAAATATGTTTAATTTTGTTGAAGTGTTATTTATTGTACGAAGGTTTTATCACTACAATATCCCCCTTTATATATCCATGGGGTATTTTGAATCAAAATTATTTCCTTTAATTTAAAACCCGGGAAAAATATTAGGGAAAGGGGGTTGTCAATGGAGTGTCGCGTCGGGTTTTTAATCTCGTGGTGCAGACGGCATCTCCTTCACTTCATGCTGTGCATGTCTGTGCAATAAATAAAATCCGTTCAGATTTGGTGGCTTTGAGCAGGCGGCCCGCCCGCTCGTCACGTGAAAAAATGAAGCTCTCTAACAAAGCCAGCATAAAAATCTCTCGTTTATATTGTTGTACAACGAGCGTTTTCCCATCTTGTTTTGGAATAACGCCATCGTAATTTGTTGGCAATGGTTGTCGAATACAACCTGGAAAAATATCAAACACGGGGTTAGAGCGCTTCGCCTATATCTCTTTACTCTTTCTAGGCACGAATGCGGGTTCAGTAAACAAAAAGGGCTTTGAAGCGATCTATATTCTGTGAACATGTTTGGACCATTGGACAGTCAGTCAGTCATTCGCCAGGAAAATAATCAGACAATCAATATAGTCAAACTTTAATGTACAACCGTTAATCAGAAAATTCCAAATTACTTACACAATAAAATATTGAATTGTTTTTTTCAAAATTTATAAATAACTTTTTTTTTTCTTTTTCATTTTTTAGCAGTTCCAAATTACATTTGGGATCGGCATTGGTTCTTAAAAAAGAAAACCGTTTGTTCACGGGGGCCGGATTCTTATTAAAGAACCGCCAGTTCAAAGGGGTTTGGGTTTTAATAAAGCAATCGTCATGTTACAGGGTGCTGGATTCTAAAAAACCGAAATTTCACAGGATGCAGGATTTTATTAAAGCAACCGTCATGTTAAAAGGGGTTGGATTTTAATAAAGAAACCCGTCGTGTTAAAAGGGGGATTGGTTTTTTAAAAAAAGAAACCCGTCCTGTTTATAGGGCATTGATTTTAATAAAGCAACCGTCATGTTAAGGTGCGGGATTCAAAAAGCAACCGTCATGTTCAAGGTTCTGGTTTTTTAATAAAGAAACGTATGTTTAGAGGTTGCGGGATTTTTAAAAAAGCAATCATGTTCACAGGGTGCTGGATTCTTTTTAAAAGCAAACGTCATGTTGAAAGGGGGGGATTCTTAAAAAAGCAACGTCATGTTTAGAGGTTGCCGTTTTTAAAAGAAACCCGTCATTTTAGAGGTTGCGGGATTTTTTTTAAAAAGCAACCGTCAGTTCGGGTGCTGGATTTTTTAATAAAGCAACCGTCGCCCAAATGCTGTTGGATTCTTAATAAAGCAACCGTCATGTTAAAAGGGTGGATTTTTAATAAAGCAACCGCTTTTCACAGAGTGCGGGATTTTTAAAAAAAGCAACCGTCATGTTAGGGGGTGCTGGATTCTTAAAAAAGAACCCGTCATTTTCCAAAGTGCCGGTTGTTAAAAAGAAACCGTCATGTTCAGGGGGTGCTACTTAATAAAGCGACCGCCATGTTCACAGGGTGCTGGATTTTTAAAAAAAACCCGTCATTTTCCCGAGTGCTGGATTTTAAAAAAAACAAGTCAGTTAGGGGTTGCTGGATTCTTAAAAAGCAACCGTCATGTTCAAAGGGTGGATTCAAAAGAACGTCATGTTTAGAGGTTGTGGATTCTTAATAAAGCAACCGTCATGCAGGGTGCGGATTTTTAATAAAGCAACCGTCATGTCCACAGGCTGTTGGATTTTTAATAAAGCAACTGTCATGTTGGGGTGGATTCTTAATAAAGAAACCCTCATGTTCACGGGGTCTGGATTTTTAAAAAGAAACCCGCCATGTTACTGAGTGCGGGATTCTTAAAAGCAACCGTCGGTTTAGAGGTTGGGGATTTTAAAAAGCAACCCCATGTTCACAGGTGCTGATTCTTAAAAAAGAAAACGTCGGGTTTAGAGGTTGTGATTTTAATAAAGCAACCTCTGTTCACGGGTGCGGGATTTTTAAAAAAAGCAATTCATTTTCCCAAGTTGATTTTTAAATGCCCCCAACCACAGGCTGTTGTATTCTTAATAAAGAAAACCGTATGTTGAAAGGTGGATTCTTAAAAAAGCAATTGTCATGTTGAAAGGGTGGGGTTTCTTAAAAGTAACCCGTCATGTTAACAGGGTACTGGTTTTTAAAAAGCAACCGTTATTTTCGTTAAAAAAAGCGTTTTAAATGTAATTTCGGGAAAAAGAGTGATAAATTAGAGATGGTAATGTTTTTAGAGAAAATTTTCATATATAAGAGGTCAATGGGATGAGGGATGGGAAAAAATAACGATAACCCCAAAAAGTTTAGTCAAATGACTGGAACGGGAAAAAAGTGTGCATTGGCAATATCAGTCCCGGTAGTTCATAGATTTCTTTCAAGACGAAACAGTAAAATAAACAATCTTGTTTTTGGGTGATGATGATGATGATGATGATGAGATGATGATGATGATGATGATGATGATGAATTATTATTTTGTCAGAGATTTGCACATGCGACA
The DNA here is from genome assembly GCA_025594305.2 of Periplaneta americana. Taxonomy (NCBI): domain Eukaryota; kingdom Metazoa; phylum Arthropoda; class Insecta; order Blattodea; family Blattidae; genus Periplaneta; species Periplaneta americana. The sequence goes on along the minus strand of JAJSOF020000019.1, from coordinate 86,148,133 downwards.
TATGTAAAGTCTGGTTTGTTACACACATTAGTGATAAATATTATCTTTTTTCTTTGTTATTCCTGAATCAGCAACTAGCAACTAGTCACTAAAAGTACCCCTATCAGAGTTTAAGAAATGTAGGGAAACAAATGCTCCATTAGTACAGCTTTTGAAGTCATGTACGAAAGTGATTGTGAGCTTACAGTAATGAATGTAACTGTAATATTGTGTTGTATATAGTTTTAATTTAAACATGAGTCAGGAAATTTAAATTAAACACATATAAACATTAATTTCATAAAATGGGTCGTTTTTGGGAAAGTCGAATTTAGAATTAATTAGGGGTTATTCTATATAGGATTTTCTTTTCTTTTTTGAATCTCCCACAAAATGTCACCATATTACAGTAAGTTTATTCGTTGTCTTAATAACTTTTTAAAGTTATAATAATAATAAAAAAATAATAATAATAATAATAATAATAATAATAATAATAATAATAATAATGTTTTATTTTCGCTGACGAGAAGGCCATAAGGCCTTCTTTCCCTAAACCCCCAATCAATACAATACATATTTAAATTAAATAATAAGTTTTAACGACTAGTAGACTAATATTTATTTAAATTTAGAAAAACCCTCAAAGGTAAAGTAGTAATTTAATTTATGAGCTAATTTAATTCAATCAATTATAATTAATTTGAATTTGAGATAGTAGTAAAATGTTTAAAAATTTAAATTTTAATATGTTATAGAACTATGTTACAGGAGAAAAAATATATATATAAATCTAAAATATTTTCTATAATGAGAATATTAATGTAATTCCCATTATGTCATATATAAAAGGGTTTAAAATGGTATAAATAGCCAAATTATAAGACAAAAGGGGCCTATCGATTTACTGAAAAAAATGTCTAGTAAAATTTTAAATTTTTTTATTATACAGTAATTGTATTCTTAATTTGTAAAATACAATTTTTTTAAGATTGATAGTAGTCTAATTATTTGTTTACATTTGACTGAACGCAATGTCATTTCCAATGACCTTGCGCTCAAACAAAAACAGAACGAGTAATGACACTGCTTCTACATGGGCAAAGAAAATAAGGGGTGTATACTGTCATTTTCAAAACGTTAGACTCACAAAATACTTTGGGGATGGGGAGAACCGACAGTTACAAAAAAACATTATTTACTTTTTTCTTCATTTGTTTATGCCACCGGGCATTTTTTGGGCAGTTTACGCGTTTAGAGCCTGTAAAATCCCTTTCTACTGTTGAAAGTATTTAGAAAAAGATTACGGAATATCACCTATTTCAAGGTTTAGAATTTTTCCCCTCGTCATTCTGTTTGTATGTTAAACGTATGTAGTGGTAGTAGTAGTAGTAGTAGTAGTAGTAGTAGTAGTAAACAGTTTTTTTGGCCTGGCATAAGGCCTTCTTTCCTTTCCCAACAGGTTTGAAAATGTGGGGGGACTGGCACCCCTAAGCACTTCACCCAACATAGGCTTTTGTGACTGTGATGGAATGAGTTTCATGCCGATTGTGCTTTGACCAACCTGCTCCATGTGTCCATCTGTATTCAAAATTCACTAAAAAACTATTAAGTTATTTAAAAAAACAACTACTTTTATGTTATTGTCACATTGTTGGTATTTTACCAATTGACTAGTTTCGATGTGGTGTGTATCATCTCCTGCAGTAAGTCCTACTTCCCCAGTTTCCTGTTATTTTCTTGTTTGGGTGTGTTCAGATTGATAATGTTGTATGGGGTGTGTATTCTGAAATTCTGTTATATTGAGGATGTATTGGCGTGCTTTTTCATATATTTCGTATTGTTTTAATGTTCAAGTTTCTGTCTTTGTGAATTTTATTTTGTATGTCATTTTCATATTGCTGTAAGGAGGGGATTTTTTTTGGATTTAGAGGTATATAAATTCATAGCGTTTTTTTGTCCTCACAACACGAGTATTAAGCTGGTTAGTCCACCGCTGTAAAAGGGTTAGCCTTCTTAGGGGGAAACTAGGGCCCCGGGTTCAAATCCGGGTTTGAGACGGTTACCTGGTTGGAGTTTTTCTGGGTTTTTTCCTCTCACAAAAAATTTTGGAATTTTCGGCTTTGGGCCCCGGGACCATTTCCTTCATTAGTATCATTCCATTAAACATCTTAATAGTTCAGGTCGACCGGAAAAGACATGGCCGACTTGGTTCAGGATGTGTCTATAGGGGGTTTCCCTGGGGAGCTGCACATATCCAGCTGACCCGCGGGGACTTTTAAGGGGACTGTTAAGACCGGGTAGTGTAGCTTCTGACAGATGGCTCCTGGTGAGAGTGGAATCGTTGCGACATGTTCTTCTGGTTAAGGATGCAGGCACATAAATTCAAAAGATGCCAGATCTGGAGGCTCCAGACCAACATCACAGGAAGGCGGAGGATCAGGTCCCCAGTCAGAACTGGATGCTGTGGCTGAATTGATTCGATGACACCATGCAGTGAGCCATGCATTGAAGAGCGATCCTAACGAATTCAACAATCATTTCAATAAGGAGGTCACAATAAGCCTAAGGTTGCGGTATTTACCGCGGACTCTCCTCCAAAAAAATGAAATGCTACTTTTTTTAAAAAACCTTCACGAAAGACCACGATTATATTAAATTTTTATGTTTAACTCATTAACCTGATTTGTTTTTCTAAAAAAAGGCCCCTAGTTAGCCCTCTTCCATCTGTGATCTTTTTTTCGAAATTGAACCCTGTCGGACTCGGTAGATGCATATGCTAGCACTGGATCAAAATTAGAACTTGTTTTTAATCGGGCCATAAACGCCCTATAAAATTTAAAAGTTAAATATGACCGTTGCACAGGGGGGATTGAAATGCGTGATAAGTGTTAAATAGCAGCAGGTTCATTCATGTGGAAAATTTTCACGTGTGTAATTTATTGCCGCCATCAAACAGGGTCATTCCCCGGTCTCGTCAGCAAGGATCACTTTTCAACAAAGTTGCTCTATTTAAACTGGCAAATGCATTAACAGACCTTAAAGAACGTGATATCTTATAACTGACACTAAAATTAACTTTTTCCTAACAGTGCCGTCTTTCAAAATTTTAAGTCAGTTCCCTTTTTGTTTTTAAATGGATGTTCTTTAGAAGGGAGATAAATCTTGATCGTCCTTTTTTCCTTAAGTATTGATAGACAACCAATTGCATTATTTATGAACCTAATATTAAAATATTTTAATATAATTTAATGCTAAATACATGCTCTTGAACCCAATTAAATTTTTTTAATTATGCAAAGGAAAATAAATACTAAAAATTTTGAAACAAGAGAAACGTAAGAGGACAAGCCCGAGTTTTCATATCTTATATTGAAGAAATTCTTTTTCTTTATCTTAGTTCTCAATAAATAGTCAATCATTCGAATATTTGCCAATACTATATAAAACTTATATTTTTCTTTGGCATTATTTTTCTTATTTTCCCATTATTTGTGTGTTCCAAATTTTATGTCAATTCCGATTCTTCTCGAGATTTTTTTCCCCACGTCGCCGGAGAGGGCGCGCACAGGCCGTCCATTTAGTTACCCCAAAGGGATGTTTGGGTTTATTACTTTTTGCCTTTACCGACTCTCCCCCTTATCTCACTCCGAACTCTCCCCATCTCCGATTCCCTCTTCGCGCCGAACTGTCGTAAATAATCGGTCTGTACGTAAATATAAAACCCTACTTTTTTCCCCTTTAAAATCATTAGGCGTAATCCCAAAGTTAAATTCTCATATCAGAACTGAATCTATGGGATCTTTTTTAATGTGAAAAGGGGTGTTCGGGTAAGTTTTTACAGATTTTGGGCTATAGTAACTATCACCGGTCTGTTGTTACTAGAGGCTGTAGTTTTCCCTTTCAGGCGTCTCGGATTCGATCTCCGGTGAGGTCGGGTGAAATTGAGCTTGCAAAATAGAGGGAATTTTTTTTTCGGGTACTCATTTGAAAATATCACTGCACCAACACCCCCTAATTTTTTAAATCTATCATGCGTAACAGTTAAACAACAGACTGCGGTGAAGTCCGGCTCTATTACACAAAAGTATGGTCTAATACATTATTATTATTATTATTATTATTATTATTATTGTTATTATTATTATTATTATTATTATTATTATTATTATTATTAGAAAAAGTTCGTTATGCAGTTTAAACTTTCTTTCCAGGAAAAATGAAACAGCACTTGAAGTAATAGTGAAAGTTATTAGTGATTTTAAAAAATGTAGGGAGAGAAACTGTTTTTTTCCCACATGACATGAATTAGGTTATTTCATAAACCCATTTTGCCCAATTTTCCCTATTTTCCCCCTTCCTCTTAGTATCCGCATACTATAATAATAATAATAATAATAATAATAATAATAATAATAATAAAAATTTAAAATAATAATATTAATGATAATAAAAATAATATTTATTTACTATATCAATATCTTAATGTTGTCTACCTGATATTTTCTTCTTCCCCAAATTTCCCCCCCTTCCATTTGAGGCAGTTTCTTTTTTGCCAAATTTGGTCTTTGCAGTTTTTCTTGAGAAAGGGGGGTTCCGTTTCTTTCGCACACCACTTCTTTCGCATCTTAAAAGTCCCCGAGAGCCCCAGAGGGATGTGAGAAGAATTTTAATAAAAATATAAATTGTGGCCACTAAATCTAGTGACATGAACCTGTTGCATTTAAGCACACTTAAATGCCATCACCGAGCCGGGATCGCCCCCCAAACCCCGTGCATAGAAGGCCAGCGCAACCAACTGCGCCACTCTGGGGGATGGGTTTGAACAAATGAAGACCTCCCCGGGAAAAAGGATGTAACCAAAAAAAGTGTAATTGATGTTTCAGGGGAAAAAAAAAATAATTTCAGGGATATTTGAAGAGGTTAATTTATTAAAAATAAAAAAAATAAATTTTTATTATTATTATTATTATTATTATTATTATTTTTTTATTATTATTATTATTATTATTATTTATTTATTTATTCTGGCAAGAAAATCATCAGGCCTTCTCTTCCACTTCGCCAGAAACAAAAAAAGCTGATAGAATTTCAGCAATATTTAAAAATACATAGACATCCAAGCACAAATTGAGCCATTCGACTAAACAAGGACAGGCCCACAAGTTTTTGAGTCATTGAGCAAATTTATTGAATTATTTTCAAAAATTGCTTAAAAATTTGTTTTTACGTACATCACAAGTTTAAAGAATTTGATGTTACATCCTTCTTCCCGGGGGCCCCTTTAATTAAAAACCCCCGGACTTTACCGAAAACCGTAAGGTTTAAAAACAGTTATATCAGGGTTTTTTTCCCACAGAGGCCGGGAAATCCCAATTTAAATTTTTTCCCCCCCCCAAAAAAAAAATGAATATCGTTTTGAGAATTTAGTGAAAAAATCCTGTCGCAAGGTTCTTTTTGGAGAAAAATTTACTCAAAATCACTTAAAGTTACAGAGGTTTCACAAAATTGAATAACACGTTGGCAAGGTAAGCGGAGGATTTTAGAAACTATATGATTCCTACATTTCTGAATTACTGTTACGTTATTAGCATTTTAATTAGCAGCCGTCACAACTGATTGACCACGACGTAATTGGGGAAATGCGTAAGACTCGCCGGGCCCTTGCGCTCACGTGCCCAGTGTTTAAACTGGGAGGCGCTACAGGACAGCTGGTAGCGATAAATCCACACGCAATGGTTGGAAACTATGCAGAACTGTAGGTGTCGCGGATCACATTCCTGCAACAATTTCAATGCTTTCCGTCCCCGGCGCCGAGACTGTCGCATCTCTTGCAGGCAGCTGGGGTTGACCCCAAACGAACCATTCTCTTGGAGGGCCCATTCCGAACAAACTTAAATGTGAACAGAAAAATCGATGTTTGCATAATATCGTTTCCATCCTTTTAAAAAATTGAAAATTCAAATCATAGTGGGGAAAGGGCATTTACTAAACCGTAGAAAAAACAAAATGAAGTTATTACATAATTCAATGGGAAAAATATAGCAAGTAATATAAAGTTTTTTCTTCTTCTTTTCTTCTTCTTCTTCTTCTGCCCGAAATTGAGGGCCCCAAGACGTGTTACGGTCTACATAAAAATTTTTACGCCATCTCTTAGCAGGACGACCCCAGATCTTTGGCCACGTGGTACATAATTATAAATTGTTTGGGAGTCTACTTACTCATTCTTTCCAAATGATGTTTCCAATTAGACTGATATTGAACAATTTAATCTAAAAATGGTTGATGTTTAGTTCTTTAAAATTTCACAATTTCTTTTAGTTATTTAGTATAGCCCGCTGTTCTTTTATGAATCGCATTTCACAAACCGTTATTCTGCTTTTATCTGCTTTTATCAGTGTCCCTGCTTGCGCTAGTGACATCGGTCGGGCCCAAATTTTTGTGAGATGTATGGGGTTTTTAACCAAGGGTGGTTTTATACACTATTTATAGCTCTTGTGTATTTATTAATTTCTTTTAAAGTCCAATTCTTCAAAAAAGAAAAAAATTGTAACCTAAATATGGGGAAAATATTACATTTTCAATATTTTATTATCGAGACAAATTTTTCTTTGTATTGGGGATTTCCCACAGAATGCCATAATTTTTTTTTTATCTGTTGAAATTTCCACATTGTATGTGGCTCATTTCTGAAAATTATATGTTGACCTTGGAGGTCGTCTTTTGAAAGTGCTAATAATACCAAATCGTCTGCAAAGAGAATTGAATCCAATTTAAGGTGTTTTTAATTTCCGGGGAGTTTGCTTCCCCCTTTAATTATTCGGTTATATAAATAATAAAGAGAATGGGTGATAACACATCCTTTTCTCCACCAGTATTATGGATGTCCAAGATGATAGCTTCCCTCTTTTTAATTGCTATTTTATTTTGGTTATATATGTTATGAATATTTGGATAAACTGCTGTGGAACACTGTCGTCTCCCAAAAATTTTTAATAACCTTGATCGTCTACTTTTTCAAAGGTTTTTTTGAAATCCCAAAAACCCAAAGTGTCTCGATATTAAATTCTTTGTGTTTTTCTAATAATAGTTTCTTAAAATATCCATCTGGGATGATCTTCCTTTCGAAATCCCAGTTGTTCCCTCCAAAGATTGTCATAAAATTTTGATAATTTGTTTTTATTATATTGGCATAGATTTTGTAACCTGAATTAAAAACCGATCCCAGATAATTATAAGTCCGACGTTGTTCTTCTTGAAGATCGGTGTTATAATTGCATTTCCCAACTTTCTGGTGGTACCGACCCCCCCAAATCATTAATATAAAGTATTACTTAAAACTAAATGATATTAAATCTTCATTAAACTATTTTTCATTAACTTTTTAAACCCTTGCTTTTCCCGGTTTTTAAAAAATGGCGCTTGGCCCCCTATGGCTCTGAACCCTTCAAAACCCAAGTAACATATTCCAGAACTGAAAATTTCCTAACCGCCAATTCTTTCATTCTGAAATAATGAATCTACCACTATGAGCGCATATTATGAAATAAAAACTAATTGTCTAGTAGTCTGCTGGGAAAAGTTAAAGGTTTTGTCCCTTCTTCAATTTTGACTTTTCCAATAATTCTATGAAACCTCTTGACTGACGGCGAGGTAAAGATCGAGGGGGCAAAAGTTGATTGTCCTCCTCAAAGTGATCGGTATTGTTTTTTCTTTTTTATGTTATGTTTTTTTTTAACGACGCTCGCAACGCGAGGTTTTATCAGCGTCGCCGCATTTTCGGAATTTGTCCGCAGGAGTTCTTTTACATGCCAGTAAATCTACTGACATGAGCCTGTCCATTTAACACACTTAAATGCCATATGGCCCGGGGTCGAACCCGCAACCTTGTGCATGAAGGCCAGCCTTCCAACTGCCAACCAGGCGACCCCTTCTCTCTCTCACTAGATATGGAAAAGCATAATCCGACCAGTTATTAAAAGGGTTTTTTCCAAATTAATAATATACATATTATTCATAGGTTTGAACAATGAAAGTACCACTTCAAATTAGTGAACCAGATAAATTGAAAGTTAACACAATCACAAATTAACCTTTGCGTATAAACCGGGTTTTTGATTAACCATGTACTTAATTACAAAATGCTTAAGTATTTTATTCATTTAAACTTTCATTGCCCCCACTATGCCAGTTATATCACTTCCACTCTTTTATGTAATTTTGCCACATTCACAACCACAGAACCCTTTGCATATGATTCATTCGGTATGCAGGAAAACAAAGGGCACTGAAATTATTGCTCATCAGCTGCCCACTTTATACAACCCAAATTTATTTATTTTTTTTTAGTAATAGTTTGACATATTGTGAATACAGTGTTGTGTTGATTTCCGTAGGCAGTTTCCTCCAATACCCAACCAATTCATTTTTCCCCCTTCCCGATCAGTTTCCCTCATTCCCCACCCATTTTCCAAAAGAATAAGAAATGAAGCTGTGTGGAAAAGTGATGTACAAGTGAGATGGTTTTTTTTTCGATAACATGGGGAAAGGGGTTTAGAGTTAAGGCCAAACGCCATTTATTAAAAACGGAGAAAGAAGGTTTAAATTATGAGTACCATATTTTAATGAAGATTGATATGTCATATAGTTTTAATATGCATGCATTATATTACTTGCTATATGATTCTTAAAAATAATAACACTTAATTTTCTCTTGTTTTTTCGCTTTTATTTTGGGCTTATATCGTCTGAACCCTTCCATTCTGTGTCAAGATAAATCAGCTGAACTTAACATAGCCCTCAAAACGACAATGTTGTTCAAAATCTGGAGAGCCATTCCTTTTTCAAGATGTTATTTTATATTTTCAAAATCTATACCGGATATTGGAAATGAAAACTTTTTTTCAATTTTTTTTTTGAATCAATTAAGAAATTATCATTTTAAAGAAAAAAAGTGGTAGAATAAGATGACGTTTTTTATTTTAAAAAAAAAAGAAAATTTTTTTTCAAAGGGGTTGAATGAAAAAGAAAACGGAGAAAATTCCCCGGGGCCGGGTTAACCGTTTCGTTATTGGGGGTTTACTGAAATTTTACCCCCGGGGCGGACAGAATCGTCTCAGTTTTGCCAACCCTTGCCCTTGGGCCCCCCTTTCACTGTCTGAAAACCGGGTTCAAACCCCAGATAATTTTTTCCGTTCCATTACTCTTTCATTTTTATGATGACGCAGAATATCTTGAAAAACATATGTTTGGACATTAAAAAAAATATAAATGATATGCGAAAATCACTTCGTGATTTAAGACGGCGCTTATTTCGTCGGATCCCGGCCAACTAGTCCTCAAATTTGAGTGCACCCCAACATTTTGGGCTTGGTCCTAGGTTCATAGACATCTATGACGTAGGGAGAGGGCGGGCCCAGAGGGGCCAAAAAAATTGGAACTTAAAACTGAGACGATTTGTCCGGGGGTGGAACCGGGTTTTTAGTGGGTAAAGCGTCAGCACTGAGCTGAAAACCCGGTTCAAAATTTCCCGGGACGGAGAGAATTTTTCCGTTCCATTACTCTTTCATCGTATGATGACGGTTATTGCATGGAAATATCATATGTATTCGGTACGGGACATTAAAATAATATAAAAAAATGTTACAAGTTTTTTTAATACTTAAAATTATTAACATAAAGGGAAAAATTTAATTCTACCTCAACCAAAAAAAAGATTGATTCTCTTAGTGCCCCTGTAAAGCTTTGCAAATATCATAGCATCCAATTATTCACAAAAAAATAATCGGTAAATATTCTATAACTGCTTCTTCCCTGTCAAAGGGTGTTAAAAATTTTGTCACGGATGTTCATATGAATTAATGTCCTTAAATTTTCCAGTTTAAAAAAAGTATGACATTTCTAAGTCAAAATATTGAATTGAACGGTAAGATTAAAAATTTTTCTTAACCAAACTACTGAAAAAAAATGAAGAAAAAATATAGACAGAGTAAAAAGTTCCTTTATCCTGGGGGATGGGAATTAACAGTAGAATTCAAAATATTTTTCAAAATAGCCTTAAAAAAATAATTAACAGCTGATCTCTCTATGAGTAAATGCTGAAAATTTTGGGAAAAATATATAAAATGCCTAGACAAGATCACTTATATTCCCGTATAAAACTTTTTAAATATTTTCCTTTTAAAAATAGAACATTAGAATATTTAAATTTTTGAAACTTATTTATGTCTTTCATTAATAATAAGAAAAATTTGAGAAAATACTTTTTTATTGGAATTCCCAGTTTGAAAACATTTTTGTAATACATAATTTATTATTACAGAAATATTTACACTGTGAAATATTAAAACCCCATCATCAGTTTTTTTAAATTATTGCAGATCTGAGTGTTAGTCTGTTCAACAAAGGAATAAAGTCATGTAAACATCTCTGAATGGCCCTTGAATCATTAAATTTTTTCCCATGAAATAGTCCGAGAAAAAAAATTTATTTTCTAATATATTTTTAAAGATCCCTTTAAAAAATATATTATTGATCAGGAATATAAAAATAACGTTAATTTTTGTTTTGTTAGAGAACAGAACTATTTATTTTTTTTAAATATGACGTCATGGATATTTAACAAAAATGTAGTGATAACCAGTTTATTGTTGTTCATGGTTTACATCATTTTATTTCCTTTGCTGGGCAGAGAAGAAAAACTTATTCCAAAAATTTGGTAAAACGTTGAATGATTTTACAGTTCACATACATTTTTCTGTATTAAACTTTTTTATTTCTGCTTGAATCTCTTCCCTAATACTTTCCTTAGTATTTAGATTACCCAAAAAAAAATAAATTATTTCCGTAAAACACTTTAGTTACTGCGAAATTCTTCACATAATACTTTCCTGTGAAGTATTAATAGATTACCTAAAATAACAATTATGTTTTAAAAAACTTTTTATGACATGCGTCGGGAAAAAGGGGTTTAAAGGGTTCGCCCCCACGCGGGACGGGGGGCGACAGCGAAAATTGTAATCCCCCCGATCGCTGCGAAATTCGTCGTTTCTTCACACCAAAGCGGGGTACAGTCCGGGAAAAGGATGCTTTGAGACTCCTACACCACTACATCTACTACTACGAAAACTTTAAATACTACACTACTGCCTACAAAACCACTACACTACTACGAATCTACTGTACTACGAATACGCATTACGAAAACCCACACACGAATACTACACTGCTACACGAATACTACACGAAAACGCTAACAATAATACTACACTACTAGAAACTACTACCCCCCTCGAATGCTACTACGAAAACGCAACACGAATACCACTACTACCACGAATACCACTACGCTACTACGAATACCATACTACTACGAATACTCTACTACTAGGTAACTATACTTAGAAAACTTTTTACTACGAAACACACTGCTACTACGAAAACGCAACCACGAAAACCAAATACACGAAACACTACCGCTATACGAAAATTGCCACACGAATACCACACTACCACAAAATATACGCGAAAACTCTTCCAAACTTTAACAGAAAACACTACTACTCTACTACTCAGAAAACACCACATTTTTTACTTTTACTAAAAAACCCCCAACAACACACTACTACTAATCGAAAACTAACATTCATACAAATCCAAAACACGAAACACACAACACTTCCGAAACCACCACTGGCACAAACCCCCCGAAACCACCACTACACGAATCACTCGACTACGAAAAGGCCACACAATAAAACTACCCCGCTACAAACCCCTACACACTACCACGAAAACCCCTCCACACGAAAACCGCTACTACGAAAACTCTACTGCTACCGAATACCACCACTACACTCCAATCTACACTAATACGAAAACGACTACTACTACTACTACGCCACGTTACACTACGACTACTACAACAGACAACACGATACTACTACTACGAATACTACACTTATAGAATACCCCAACGAAAACCATACTAGAATACCATATTACTACGAAAACTAACTGCTACTGAAATACTACTCGAAAACTACCTGGTCCGAAAACGCTACTAGAAAACTACTACTACTACGAAAACCACCATTATCGAAAATACTACTGCTACTACTGGTACTACGAATCTACTACACACTACAAACCACTATTACTACAATCCCACTCGCTCTACAATACCCCGTACTAGACTACTACTACTAGAATAGCTACACGAATATACCCCACACGAAACCCCCATTACTACAAACTCCCACCACTCAATCCCACACTACGAACCACACTACTATACTACGAATACCACTACACTACGAATACTACTAACTACTACACATTGCACTACGCTGCATTTATACGACTGACTATTACTACAACTACAATTACACTACTGAATCTACTACTACTACTCACACTACAAAATACTTCTACTATAGAATACTACTACTACGAATACTATATTTGAATTTGATTGGGGTGTGTTTTAGTGTGTCTGTATATTTCATATTTTTTTTAATCAAATTCTCAACACACAGATCAATTTCAAAACACACACACTTTTGACACAACTCTTTATCACAGAACGCACCGCACAACAGGGCGGTTGAATGCGCCGAATCTATTACCCAAATTGTCAATGCCCGAAAAAGCTCTAAAGGGACATGCCATAATTAAAACCCCGTAAGATCGCCATTTAATCAATTATTTATTATTTTTTATGTATGTTCTCATTCATTACTGTGCCCTGTGTGGTTTTTAAAAGCTTACAACGACGGATATCTTAAAAGATTTCGCACATTAATAGGAGACATCTTGTATGTGGCGCCTAGCGTCCGTCTTGTTAGTATAAGGTGTTTGCTTTTACCGATCGTGAAAATTTTTAAAGTTTTCTTTAACAATCCCCAATACGGTATTCAATCCATGATTGTCTTAATTACGTATGTTAAAAAAGGTAACATATTTTTTTTTTTTACCTACTTGTTGATAATTATTGCATTATTTATGTTTTTTTGCAATATCAATTCTTTTTTTTCCTTGCTTGAATAAATTTATAAATCAAAATTTTTGCATCAATAACTACTGTTTTTAATAATAATAATAATAATAATAATAATAATAATAGTAATAATAATGATAATAATAATAATAATAATAATAATAATAAAATAATAATAATAATGTCTGAAATAAAAACCGGTATTCCTTTTACAATTAAAATGAATTAGAGAGAACGAAACGAAGGGAAAAAAAATAACAAAAAAAAAAAACAATTTTAAAGTAAATGAACCAGATGAAGAATGTGTTTGAAAGTAACATTTTTTTTTAAAAAACCCGACTTACGGAAAACAAAAATTTTAAATTTAAATTAAAACCCCTGAAAATCTGCATTTATTATTTTAAAAAGTCATCAATAAATCTCAAATAAAACTGTATGTTGGTTTTTAATTTTGTACTCGATGAGTAATGCAAAATTAATTAAAAAATTTCAGATAAAAGTGTTTAGTAATGGAACTATTCATATTCGAGGGAACCTAGCGGCAAAAATTGTAAAAACGCTTCCTCCTTTCGTTAAGTCGCCATTGTCAAAATGAATGCGGGACGGGGGAAACGCGCTTGCAGCGAATGCGGGGGTAGAAGCGCAGTCCCGCCATCGGGGGTTTGTGTCGCTGCGGTGTGAATGGATTAATCCCGCTGTAGTCACAATAATTAGCGCCCGTTTCGCATTCGCTACCGCTCCCCGCCCGCGTCGGTGTGCGCAGCCCTTTTATTTTTAAAACACTGATATGTGTTTAAAAATTTTTTACTGCAAAACTAAAAAATTGTTATTGCACATGTTCTTGAAATAATTAGTCCTGATAAGTTACTTATAATTAATAATGACTTTGTGAATAATAAAAATTGAAATTGGATTAATTATCGTCATATCCTTTTGGCAGACACTTTATCATTTTATCCAAACTTCCCCTCAAAGGTTAATGTGCGAAGCTGCAAGATGATAACTGGTTTTTCGGACATTGCAGGGGTGCACAGGGAATGGATTTATTTTCAAGAATGTGACAAATGGCAAATTTTTTTACTGGTGGTGGGGGACACTATTTTTCCAAACTTTATCTGCCATAATTCCACTTGGAAATTTTCAGGTTTGAACGTAGATCTTCATATACCTTAAAATAATAAACAGTTTTTTGATGTATCATCTTCCTGTATTCAAAGTTTATGAGACTTTTAATTTTCTTTTTTATTCCATCCTTTTCAATCTATTTTTCCAGTCTTTTTTATGATCTTCTAACTCTAATCTTAATCGATCTCTGCTTTTTCCCCGGTTGAAACGAGTCTAAAATTTTCCTGGGTAATTTCTGCTCAGGCCCCTGCTGTGGAGTAACGGTAGCATGTCTGACCGTGAAATGAGTGGGGTCGGGGCAAACCTGGTTGGGACAAGTTATTGATTGATTTTTTTTTCCCGGGTTTCCCCCAACACATTGTCTCATAATAATCTCTTCTATTTCTAACATTATTTGAAATATTTAACATTCTATGTTTTTGTTTTCTGCTAATAGTTTGTATTTCATGTTTAATTAATAGTTCATAAGTTGTTTAATTCGTAAAAACTTTTGTATACATGTAGCTCATCTAATTCAAATTGTTGAATTCTTTTAAGTTGATACATTTTATGTATACTTTTGCTGGTTGAGGGGGAAGGGCCTTACCTTAACCTGCCAGCTAAAAAAAATTATTATTATTATTATTATTATTATTTTAAATTTTTTTATTAAAGAAACAATTTTGGTGCGGGACCCGGGAGTCATTTCTAGCATTATCCCCTTTTTTTTACAAACTAGATAACTATAGTAGATGATAAAGCATCGAAAAATAACCAAAAAAATTTTTTCCCGCTTTGTCTTTATGCCCATACTATCCTAATTGTTTGTATTTTATGAAATGTAATAAAGAAATTTGAACATCCATTTTTTTTGTCTATTTCATTTCTGATTCTGTCTTCAAATGTCTCTCTAATCATTATGAAATAATCCATTTCTGTTCATAGTAATTCAGTCCAATATTCAGAGTTTCAAATTTGTATGTTGTTTTACTTCGAACGTGGATTTATAAATTAAAAATTTTGGGCCCCTTATGTTTTATTCCAAAATATTCCATTTAAATTGCTATTTTACCTTTTTTTCTGTATTTTGTAAGGGATAATATTTTCATTTTTATTAATATTAATAATAATTTAATAAAAAAACGCATATATTTATTACAAACTTTTATATAACTCCATGTTTCAAAAAAAAACCCTTGTTTCTTCTCCAGAAATCATATAAAATGTTCATCTCTAAATTTATTGTTAATTTCATTTTTATATTCCTCTTGAATTACAAAAAAATGGTGTTGCAAAAAAAGTACTAGACTGTTTCATTTCAAATAGTCCCCTTTCCCCTACTTTTTTACAAGATTTACACATTACTAAAAATAATAATAATAATAATAATAATATTAAAAATAATAAAAATAATAATAATAAAAAATAATAATAATTTTAAGTAAACTATGAAGATATTAATTTTAAAATAGTAATGCTAAACTATTAATATTAATTTTCACTATTCGACCTGTTAGGGGAAAGTTGTCTTTCTAAAAATATATTTCACTATCATTTAGTGATAAAATTTTTTATGGGATAAGAAAGGAGAAATATGCTTTGCATTAAAAAATTTTAAAGAGAAACCAAACCTCTGGCATGGTGTGTCTTCCTTGATTTCTGTTGTGTGTGTGTCATTAATGTAACATGCAAGAGAGTTGTCAAGTCCAGTCATAACTTCGCTTGTCTCTTTTAAACTCAGTCTGTGGTCTGTATTTTTTGATGGCACACCATGTCTTGTGTAGTGCTTTTATGTAGTCATAGTGGGTATACTGGTTAAAGGGTTTGGGTCCCCTGACCCTTTTTTAACCAAAATATATTTTAAAACCCCTATAATAAAATTCCTTACATATTTATGTAAATTTCCCAGACGTCTTGATTGGGAGAAAATACGTTGTGTTTTCGTCCTTGAAATTACAGTTGGGCCACGAAAGTTTTTTAGAAATAACTTTTCAATGGATATTAGTGGGGGATAAACGTTTTTGTGTAGGTTGATCTAAGTGGATTTTATTCTTTCAACCAAAAAATTTTTTTTCCCGTTTTGGAATTGGTATTGTCACAAAAGTCCCAATTTAAGGACTTCGGGGAAAAATTTGGGCAGCTGGTTTTCAAAAGGAGATAATATTTCGGGTTCAAAATAAAGACTTCGGAATATATTACATTTAACTTTTTTCAAACGTATTGATCAAAGTGACTGTTATAGGACTGAAATAATTTGTTTACTGCCTCATTCGGGAAGATTTTTATAAGCAAAAAATTTTTTTGAGAATCTAGAAGATGGGGAACGAATTTTCCAAATCAGAAAATCTTTCAGAATTTATGTGCATACGATCTAGACAGCTGCCTGTATTTAATTCATCATCCCCTTTTTCCCGCTTTAATGGGGTTCCATTGTATTGGCGAAAAATTTTTAATTTTATATTACCCTTTGGAGGAAACCCACCCCGGTCGCCTGAACTGGGAAAAGTTTTTTTTTTTTTTTAACTTTGATACCTCTTCAATAGTATGCTATGTCTAGATTTTTGTCTGAAGAATATTTAGAGCCATCTTTTGTCGAACACTCTCATAGACTTCAAAAAAGATATATATTCTGAAACTGTGTAAAAAAATTCAAATATCCTTGAGCCTGCACTTTTACAGAATTCCAGCTTTCAATATTACAAATGATATTGTTAAAGAAACAGTCCGTTTTTTCTGTATTCCTTTACTGATTTAAACCCGAGATGTAAAATTCAATCTAGTTGGTGCTACTTTGGGAGTTTTTTGTTCAAAAACCTTGAGTTTTCTGCCCTTTTTTAGGAGATGATAAAAAAATGCAGCAAACCGAAGTGTTTTGAAAAATGCTGCATTCGGGAATCGATGAATGTTTGTTGCAAAATAATTGAGAACATGGCTGTAAAATGGACAAATAGTGCTTGAGGAATTTTTCGAACTTTTGTTTTAAGCCATTAATATTTCCGCCATAACTGAAGCAACGTATGTCTGTGCAATTAACTTATTCCCGACATTGTATTCTGCAAAACACCTTCCACATTAAAACAAAGCATTTTTGCCCGAACGACATTTGTGAATCCTATAAACCGTTCGAACATTGGCAGTACTATCGAGTTTTTTAAAACAGTGGACAATTGACTCTGATTAGAACATAACTTGTTTCATCAACAAAAAGGGCCCACAAAAGGTTTTATTTTTATCATAACCCCCTTATAGCAAATATTAAGTCATTCTGAATTAGAGAAGACCACGAAAACGTTGAACTCTCAAGATGATTGGCCGTAAATGTCAAATTCATTTAAAGGGAACTTAAATATTCAATTTTTCCTATATTGTCTGATTCCCCTCTTTTTTTTTGACCCCCAAAAAAAATTCTTGTTTTTTCCTAGAAAGAGACTGCGTTAATAAGATGGTAAAATCTCCATTTTTTTTTTTTCCCAAAAGCATTGTGTTGGTTGATTTTAATTTTGTTATCTAGCTGAAATCAATTCTTGTCTTCCCAAAGTTTGCAAAGTTCATGCTACTACAAATTGGGTTTATTTGTCGTATTCTAGGGCGCGTTTAAGGTAGTTCATATTAGAAAACCCCCCTTTTACCACACATTAGTTTCCGGGGTAAATAACAAAAATGACAAAATAGTTTACACAGTTTAAAATACCACACAACCAATTATTACCATATGATGTTGAAGTGAAATGGCGGGGTACTCTCGCTGTTTTTCTTTTTTCGTCCCTGGACAAATTTTGGGTTGGTCTTTCCATTTCCAAAATTTCCTTTTCGTTGTTATGTACGCGGTTAAAAAAACTTTTAAAAACCTTTTATTACACAGTCATTTTCAACACAAACCCTCCAGAAACTTGTTCGCCATTTTTCTATCCCAATTGGGAAATTAAAAAATTAATAATTACAATTAATATAACTTTAGACACTGAAAAAATCAAGATTTAAAATAATGATGAAGAACACAATCACATTCACGAGCTAGCGATTGGATTGTGCCCGCCTTGAAGAAACGATCACGAGGTGGCAATCACCCGGCCTAATTGCACGGGGTGGGAAAAAAAAGGGGGAAGGGGGGCGGACAGTTGTGCGACAGGGCAGCGTGCGGTAGGTCACAGGCTACCTCACATAGCAAGCGGGTTTTTCCAGCGATGCCGCCTTACAACTTGTTTCTTTTTGGGGCAGAAGCGATATAAATAACAATTACTTTAATTTTAATTCTATGGAAAAATAATAATACAAAATTATTACATTATTTTATATTATAAACTTTTTTTTGTAAATTTTTCACGAGGAGGTATCCCAAAAAACGCCCCTGAGTGCAAGAATGAGTATTAGTGTTTGAAAACAGTTTTAACATATTGTTAAATACTATGGCCTACCATCACGAGGAGGTATTACTTTAAATGACCTTAATTTGCAAACATGGTAAATGGAAAGGTTTTTTACAATTATTTTTTTGTCAGCTGTTGATGAAACCAATTCATGATACTGCCAGGTTACAAAAAAAAAACACAAAAAAAAAGCTATTTACAAAATTAGATTTTATTCGTAATCTGTTGCAAAGTAAAATCTGTCATCAATAATTTATTAAATTTTGTTACATTTTTTTTTTTTAAATATTTAAAACTCTTTTTAAGAAATTGTTAATGAATTATTTTAGTGTATTAAATTTTGTTGTATAATGTAATTTTTGTACTATTATCTTGCAGTTTTTTTTAGGAGGGAAAAATATGGGCGTCAAAACTATCAATTTTGCCCTTTGTTTACAAAGAAGGCGACTTGATTAATAAAATGATAAAAAATTTTAAATTTTTAAATTTTCTTTTTTTTAATTCTCACCTAGTTTTATAATTTTTGTCTAGATATTAATTTATCTTTTTTCGTGTTTTTTGACAACGGTCTCCCCGTTAAGATAAAACTAACCATCAATAGCCCCTTTTGGGTCACATAAAGTATGACAAACTGATTTATTGCTGCGATGAGGTTCCAAGTTGCTGTGATTGGTTCTGTTTTTTTACAGCAATGGTAGATTAAGAAATAAAAACTTGATTCACAATGTTAATCAAATTGTCTTCTTTGCTAATATGAAGATTGTTATCAAGCTGATCAGGAAGACTTGTATGATTTTAATGGCTTTGGATTCAAACGTTTGGAAACTTGTAGAGGTGTATATGATTGTAACACTGTATTCCAAAAAGGTGAACATACAAAATAGTTGTTTGTATAAAAAATGCAGCTTTCCTTAATAAACACTGAAAGTATTAAAAGACTTACACACTAATATTTTTATGCACATTTTAATTTTTAGTGTTTTAAATGTTGGATTTGTTTGTTCAGCTGCAAATTTATTTTTATTCTAATTACTGTAAAATATAATTATACGCATTGTTTTATTACATAATATAAATGATCTTCTTAATAACATATGTTATCCTTACTTGTTTCCAAAACAGCATTTCATGTAGTGCAGGTTGTAAAGAATCTTCGATGCTGCAAATTGTTATTTTTAATGTAATTCAGTTAATATTGTTGAATTTCATGTTTTTTCCTCGTTGCTCAATGCTAATTTAAAATTTTAATATTTTCTAGCTCTGGTTTGCAGTCCCTAAGAATTACAAGTTAGTAGCAGCTCCTTTTGTTTGAACTGTATGATAATGTTCAGGATTACGGCCCCATTATCTCGTCACTGCCTCAGGCACTTTGCAGGTAATGTTTAGAAACTATTGGCATAAGTAGCATCAAAATTATATTGTAGAACTTGTGAGAAGGGTTTTGGGCTTTTCGATTGCATGTTGAAATTTATGATGTCCACTATTTCAATTTCATTTTCAGGACAGTGTTGTTCAAGACTGAAGATTTATGTATTCTGTTGTGTATGTTATATGAATAGCCCAAACAAGCGGTAAGGAAATTGCATCAAATATGCTCTTTATCATTGTAACCTTGAGTTTGTGTGATTAGTTAAAATCTTACTGTAGTAATAAAAATTAGTGTTGTGGGGGTTTAATAAATTAATCGGTTGTACTTGATATTAATTATTATTTTGTTAATGCAAACTCAGAGTAAAAATCTCCGACAGTATTTGTCTGTCAGAAATTGTTTACTTCAAACACAATAATACCAAGTTATTTTGTAACTGCAAAGGAAGTATCAGATAGCATAGGGGCAAAATCTTTAAACAAACATTCAGAAAGAGATTAAGATATAAGAGAGTGACCTGGTCTACCCCTATTGAAAGTTGAAACACAGTGCGAAACCTTATTAAGTTTGTCAACTCGTCTTCCTAGCTTATGAAATACATACTTTTCTGAAATTCGCCTCTGTTCCTTAGCCATAGCTACACTGTGTGCAAGTGAGAGTAACTATCTTCTTCTTTTCTAAAATTTTGTAACCTGATTATAGTAGGGGCCAGTCTGCTGTTCTGTTGCAGTTTCTTTACTGAGTTTCTATATGAAGCTTGTGTGTTTAGTTTGCTAAAGAAAAAAAAATCAGATTTCTGTGGTCTGTGAAAAAGTGAAAAATTCTACTATGTCACAGGCCTATGAGAATGTGAGAAGTAAACTCGGTGAAATGTTTGGGTTTAAATTGAACGATTGTGGAGAAGTGCTTGACAAAAAAAAATTTTCATGTTTAGTGATGCAGGAAACATTGTTACCAAAACGTAGAGCAGCACTTAATTCGAGCATTTGAATGCACTTACATGTTTAAAATCATGGATGAAGCTTAGATATTAACTAGGTGAGTCTTCATGCTTTTTATGCAAGCACGAATCAGAACTGAAGACTCTTCGCAAGAAAAACAGCAAGACATTCATCATTACAATAATAATGTTCTTTGTCTTCCTGTTATATGGTATTTATGTAATGGCAATTGCAGTAAGTCGCACTGCAGTACTTGGTATACCTATATTTTATACAACTTTTTAATTAATGTAAATCATTTTGAAGTTTAATATTCTTTAAATAAAACAGTTCATAAAAATTACTAGTTTACAATTTTCTTTGAATGTGATGTGTATCATAATGTAGGCCTATGTTAATCATTTTGTTGTCTGCACAGATTTTGGGCAGTACTAAAATTATGGTTTCTACAATTATTGTTCTGGGGAGATACAGCCTCCATTGTGTACCTCTTCCTAACCTTCTGGTATGTGATACAATATATCTACAATAGCTTTTCTTTACTTGGAAGCTATTACAGAGAACTCCTTTTAACGACTCCTTGGAAAACTAATTATTTTTCCTGAAATGTAAGTTTTTCTTTTACGCTGTTTTCACTTCATAAAACAAAGATGTGATGGTACTAGAAAATTAGGCTACTTAACTGCATTATATTTACATATTCTTCACACCTATTCAATTTACTTTTAGCAAACACACATTAACAATAAACTTTCCAACACACATTCTTTTGTTTTTTGTGCACAAAATTACTACAACATTTTATTAAGTATTTTAATTATATTTACAAATTTACAAGCATACAACAACATTTTATACGTTTACTTTCAATCGAGATATCGACGCATACTATTGATCACTAGCATCTGGATTAGATACGAAATTTCGTTAAAATGATTTGTGCAGTCACATATTATCTATTCAGATGCATTCCTTAAAAGCAGGATCAATTACATTGTTCTTATGGTAGTTGTGCATGGACTTTTCAATGTTACTTAACATTCCGGTATTCCCACTTACAATAATCCCATTATTGCTCACAGTAGCCCATTACAATTTTGGCTTTTATTTTAATCAGTTATAATTTGTAATTATTTTTTTAATTGCTCATTTCCTTATTTAATTGTTTGTTATGTTTCGTAATTTTATATATCTCTTACTTCATTTTTAATCTGTTTGTATTTATGAGAAGTTTCTTCGAAAATAAAGATATGAGTTTACTTGCGTGGGCTACAATTGCAGCCCAGGGAATAATAATTACTCCCACTTTGAACAACTGGTCAAGTCATAAACCATAACAGCACTGATGCATTGTTACAATTGTGCAGGAAATAATATGTATAAAAGGAAAATGTCGACACTTAATTTGTGAAGACATCATAGCACTACAAAAAGTGTAAGCTATGCGAAAATGAGGTTTTACTGTAATTAGACACTGAGAACAGCTGCATGATGTAACCACAGTCGTGTATGAAGACGGATGAAATAGGGACAGTAGCAGCAGAAGATCTTCAGTGGGTTAGTGACAACAATACCGGTACTTATCCTTCTCTTTCCACATGAACATTGAAAATACAGCTAAAACTTGTTTCAGTACACTTCCAACCCAATTTATTTGTTGCTTTAATTATTGTTGTATATAGGTTGCGACTTGTTTTGTTGCTGTGCCTAAATTGACATTGTTCACTCTTTAACTGTTAAAGTCTTCATTAGAATTTTTTATCTTGTTTATTTCTGGTTTTGTCTAGGTTATGAGAAGGAAATTAATCAGTACTAATATGTAGTGTTAGAAGGATTTAAGTGAACTAGGAACAGTTTTACTTTCATTGTGCTTTTATTTATGTGGGCACAAAGAATAGTAAGTTGTCCAACTTACATTTTACACACCTAAATGTCTACAACAATTTAAAATGCTATCTCTGCTACTGCTTTTGAAATGATTTACTTGAATGCAAATTGTCACTGCACCTCCAAAATCCGCTATGCGCATTTAAACAGATTTTTCAGGAGAAAGAAAAGAGCATTATCATTTTTAATTCCTTAATTTTCGAAGCTATTTTCGGTATAATTTCATAATTTTTTTTGTTTGTTTTTAATTTTTAACAGTTTTTCTTGCCATGTATACAGTACATTAAATTAATCATTAATATTTAGCATGTATGTTTTCCGACTATTGTGTAATTTGGGTGTTTATTAATGAAATTTTCTTTGGTATCTTCTTTGAGGCAGTATAGGGTATAAGAATTATTTGTTGCACAATTTACATGTTCACTTCCCATCTTATTAACAATAAGATAAATATTCGCCTACCGATAAATCATATCTACTGCATGGTTTAGATTTTATAATAAACTTGTTTGCAGATAACGGCATAATAATTGTCATAATGATGGAACATTCTTACTTTTAGACCATATCACATACAGAATAATAGTATTTCAGAAGTTACTTTATTGGATTCAGGAACTACTGAAAAAAAAATCTATGTTTCTGTCAAAATATTTTTCTTAGCCCATTTTAACCTAGTGTTACCATATGGTAACGCAGTGCAGAAAGCAATATAACTTGCTTCATACCTGTCCTTAATTAATAAAACTGGAATTTTCTTTGTGAATCCAAGCTACATGATTGGTTCTTTCTTATTACATTATGAAATCACAACTTTATTTTACCAGTTGGGTAAGAGCAGCTGTGCGATTTATATGTTGCTTTCTCAGCAGCAATTTTGAAGAGCAACAAGAAGTAAGATAATTTATTTGTTACTTTGATCAACTAGATTGTAATGTTTGTTGTGGTATTTCACTTATTGTTGATTGAGTATTCGTGTACATCAAACACAAGTTTACAATCCATAACATTGTTGTGGATATAATACATTGTTTCTTACGTTACCATATGGTCACGCTAGGCTAATATGTTGTCACTCATTCTTTGTGCTCTCTTGCTACTAACAGTAAGATGAAGGAGTTGCAAGAAACTACAAGTAACAAAATGAATGTTACAAACAGGTTGAAAGTGCACGAGATACTTTTGGAATTAGAAAACGAAAAATTAGAGCATTCTACATACAGCCACCAAAGCCTAACTTTGCATCTGACAAGAACTCTGCAGATGTAAAGGGTGGCATATTCGAGAACCTAAGTGGAAGGAAGCTGGGGTTATTTTGTTAATAGCAACAGAACAGGTGGACCAGACAATATTCCTTTTATAGAAGAAGAGGAAGTTGAAGAGTCATCTGTGATAGAAAGAGAATGATACCGTGAACATTGCAATGTGTGGAAATGGTGCCATCAGGGAAACGTAAGTGGATCAAACAGTATGTTATAACAGTTCAATCGATTTCTCCAGAGAGTGGCTTTTAAAGACAGAGATGTGACAAATTTTGTTTTCTTTATAAAAATTCGCTTTATCTATGTAATAACTGTTTTAGTCCATTTTCACATGGTTGTTAGATGTTCCTATACAAAATGCTTGCCAGCCAAGTAGAAGATCTGGCTCACCATTGAATGAATTAGAATTCAAATGGGAGATTTGAAGAAGTCAGTAGCACCCCAAAGGCAAGGGGTGACCAACTACTTCAAATACAGCAAAATTAGAGCTACGAGACGTTTCCAAAAAGTAAGTTTCCCAGGACAGTTTGCAGAAATAAAATACAATTTTATGGAAAGATTTATTCGAACAGATACAGGAATTGTTGAGCTATTTTTTCAACATATTTCCACTTGGATTGAGACTTTTTGATACCGTGAGATCAACAGAGAGGTGCAAACAACTGTCACACACTGGTTCCGATTCCAGGCGGCAGACTTCTACGAGGGACAAAAGGTGATACCATGGTGTGACAAATGTCTCAGTTCCGGTGGGAAATATGTTTAAAAATATTTCAACAATTGCTGTATCTGTCCCAATAAATCTTTTCATGAAATTGTGTTTTGTTTCTGTAAACGGCTCCGGATAAACTTACTTCCTGGACGTCACTCGCAGAACATTTGATTATATAAGATACGATGGAATGGAACATTAGTGATTCCGATACCCAGAAACAAAAGACAGCGATGTGCTAGTGAGAATGCTCTTCTGGCATACAGCTTTCTCAAAATTTGATGTAGGTCTCTGCAGCCCATGTTTTTGTCATATCATAAGAAATGTTTTACCTTACTAAAAAATATGTGAAAATCACACAAAAATTAATGTAAAACGTTATGTTACGAAAATGTGTTTTGTTCTTACGAGTGTATTGCGACAATAATTCTATTACGTATATTTATTCAGATATTGTGAAAGTAATTTTCTTATTTTTGTATTATTTGTATGGAGTGTGGTATTGTGTGGGGCAGAAACGTGGACATTACGACGAAGTGAAGAGAAACGAATAGATGAATTTGAAATGTGAATAAGGAGAAGAATGGAACGTGTAAAGTGGACAGACAATAAGAAATGACGCCGTGTTGGAAAGAGTGGGTGAAAAAGAATGGTGCTGAAACTTATTAGGAAGAGGAAAAGGAATTGGTTGGGTCCCTGGCTGAGAAGATACTTCCTACTGAAGGATGCACTGGAAGAAATGGTGAACGGGAGTGAATGGTGAAGGGGTCTGAGCAGAAGAAGATATCAGATGATAGATGACATGGAGATATATGGATCATATGAGAAGACAAACAGGAAGGCAGAAGATAGGAAACATTGGAGAATGCTGGGTTTGCAGTGAAAGATCTGACATTGGGCAGAACACTGAATGGGTGATGAATATATTATTTGTATGCTAAAGTTCAGTTAAGTTCAATAAATTGCTTGAAAGATGTCATTATAAGGCAATAACTCATTCTTTGAGATTTGACAACATAATGACCTAGCGTTACCATATGGTAACGCCCTGTAATTCCACATATTCGCTTCAACAATAGAAAACAAAAGCATTGTTGTGTTCAATTTCATCCATTTAATTAGTCTATAACGAAATAAACGAAAAACTTGACGAAAAATAATTCAGGCTTTTAAGGGTTAAACTTTAAATTACCACCTAATAAAGCAAAATAAGTAAAAATACAGTTTACAATAAATTTTGTGTAATTATACCTTCAAACATTTGCTTCATTGGCCATTTCAAATAAAATTGGCAATAAAGTTTATTTAAGTTGCACCTAGTGTACAGAATTCATTTGAATTGACCACCAATGGCGAGGACATTTGAATTATGGTTGGTAGCCGTGAGTGTAAATAAACGGAAACCACGAAAGTAGAATTGAATGTCGAGTTGTGCCGTCTTTGGTCAACTTTGTTTCATGATGTATTGCTATCTAATTTGTGATATGCAATAGTTTAAATGCTTCAATATGAAGCAACAGTAGAATTTCACCAACTTTTATATGCATATTACTTTTGCCCAACTCTTTTAGGTCGCTGGATCTGCCTGTACTCAGTAAAAGCAGGGTGGTAAACCTTATGGAATTACAGATAATACATAATGTACAAAACAATAGGCAGGGCCAGGCTCTGGCAGGGCTGTTCAAATGGAAAGTAAAATCTCTAAAAAATTAAAGAATAAAAAATGACAACAGTTAAAAATATCAAAAGACGATGTAAATCGTAACTTCCGCCAGAAAATTCGTCACCCGTCAAAGCCATTTTTTTCCCGTCCGCTACGTTAAAATTCCGTCAGAACTGACGGAATTTCCGTCTGGCAACACTGCCGAATTCGAACACGCTAAGTCGACATGGCTGCTACAAAGGGATTCTGGAAAGATTACTTCCTTTGATTTTAGGAAATAGCTATCAGAATATTAAATTCCATGAAGTTAATGCTTTGAAAGTAATTGTTTTAATGCCTGTATGTAGTAACATTGAGTGGAAATATAATCTATTAAAGTAGTTATCCACTGTTAAAAGAAATATTAGGTTATGTAACGTTTGTAACAAAAAAAATATTAATTTTATTTCATAATTAAAAAAACTTTTTTTTTTTATTTTAAAGCGAAACTTTGTATTATCTTACTTTCTCATGTAACCTCTGTACCATAACATAACCAAGTCCAATATTACAATATAGCGTATGAAAACCACTTCATTCTCGTAAATAAAATACGCTTATCAATATTATGTGACTATTAAATGAATACAAAATCCCAATTTGCGACTGTTCCTATATGGAAGCGCGTCATTATTATTATTATTATTATTATTATTATTATTATTATTATTATTATTTTACATAACAGTCTTTAGCCACTGAAATAGTGTAATAG
The DNA here is from genome assembly GCA_025594305.2 of Periplaneta americana. Classification (NCBI taxonomy): domain Eukaryota; kingdom Metazoa; phylum Arthropoda; class Insecta; order Blattodea; family Blattidae; genus Periplaneta; species Periplaneta americana. Next base: position 86,121,098 of record JAJSOF020000019.1, on the reverse strand, counting down.
ACCTTAGAGTTAAAAAATTTTTATCATAAAAAACTTGCTAATGAGCCAATTAATTTACAGATAACATTTATAAATTCACCACTGCCTAAAGTAAATAAATAGCCTATGTATGTATCTTATTTGGCACTTATATTGCCATTATCTCAAAGTTATTGCTGGTTTTTGTTAGGCGACATTTTGGACAATGAAACATAATTACCTAGTGTTATGATCATGACAATCTTACCTCAGAAGTGTAGATCTAATTATTAAAATTTTGCTTCATATACATTAATAATTGAAAATACATAAACTTGTGACAGCTAAGATCTTCTCGTTAATAAATAAAAGACGACAGTGTTCATGATAATGAGAATTGGTGATAGACTAATCCTGATGCCTTTTTTCTATAATTCAAAAATCTTGATGAGTGAGTACTGTTGCCCCATAATAAGATGCCATATTTTAATGTACTGTTAAAATATGCGTAATCGGTAGTCTTAATATATTTTAATGATAAAATATTTTTAAACTAAAAAAAAAAAATTAAATCCTGGATAATTTAGTACTTAAAAGCTCAATACATTGTTCCGAAGTTAGCTTTGTGTCAACCACAATTCCAAGCATGTTATATGAACAATTTGTTGAGCAAGATTTTTAATTAGCCTAAATGTTAATGATTCTGTTCTCTTTTCATTTAAAACTAAAGCATTAGCTTCAAAATAAATTTTTAACTTGTACAATATAAGTCAGTGTTTCACTTTGAAGCAACGGTATTAGGTACCTTAATGATTGTATAGTTTAGAATTATTAACTTATCTACACTACAGAAAGTGACGCATTATCTACTCATTTCAGACTGTGTGACATCCTATTTATGGATTCAAATAACATCTTATGTGTGAAAAAATATGCTTTCTATGGGTAGTAAGTGGTAACAAGTCAATGTGTTAAGTGAGAAAGTCTTGCTGTACTGAGTTTGGAGACTGGCAATAGTTTGGGAAGAATGCTTATAAAAGAATAAGTACAATTTCCTCTCATATTAGTTGCATGATAGATTTTAATTAGGTGCATACAAACTAGGAAATAACAGTCTTTGGAAATGGAGGGTAGTTATCAGTTACTAGAAGGGGTTGATATTTTTTTCTATATAATTTCTATACCAGTAATATAAAAGTAAAGTATTGGCTATAATGTAATACAGAGGGTAGTTGAAGGTAATAAACTGGGACTGTGTAGAAGAGGAGAGAGAAAATTATGGAATTGAGTTATGGTAATCCATGATGCCATTGAGCAACGATTTGTAAGTATATTTCAGGACTGGTACTTGATTTGCAGCTGTTGTTTTAACAAGTGGTACGTCTTGATTTGGTAATCTTGTTGCAGGTGGTTCACTGACTCAGAAAGAAGAAGTGGAGTTGGCAAAGTGGAGATAAGAAATTGTTCATTCGAACACATAGCTCACAAGAACGTCTGAGACACCCAAAGTTAACAGATTCAGCTTGTCAAGACTCCGTCTTCTGCCCAAAGTATAAAATGTTCACTTTTTAATGTTTGATCATCTGTTTCGTTTTCGAGGACCTCCTACTCACAAACCAGCCCAGACACACTGTAACTAGTTTTTACTACTTTTAATATTTTCTACCTCTTGTTAACTTTCTATGTGCTTTGTACTATGAAGGAACAACTGTGGAAACAAGCCTCTACCATTAGATAAATATTGTTTTCAAATTGATAGCAACATTTATTACATTCTCAAGCTTTTGTGGTCTTGTCGCCTGAATATTAGTTGGCTACCTACCATTGTGATATGTGGACAGGCACAGGCGTGGCTTAGTGCATAATGATTGCTAAATACTTTCCAGGAATTTTACAACTATGCAGCATTACTTTGTTTAGTGATTGTGTATAATAATAGACTTTACACTCAATGGTTTTAGAGCACTTCGTAGGACTGAAGTGTAGGCCAATTATTTTCCAAATTCATAGTAAGGTTTATTACATTGATGCCGCTTGTAGTGTTGTTGTTTTGATTATTACTTTGAGAACTTGTTTCGACACTTGAGAAGTGCAATAGGGACTATGGTCTTGCATAATGATTGTTAGATTGATGCCAGAACTTAGGCAAGTCTCAGAGTACCTTTGTTTTGTTGCTTTACATAATAATTGGCTCAATCTACTAATTATAGAGCTGCATTACCGACTGAGTTGTTGCATGAATATGTACAAATTAAAAATAATTAGAACTCCCATGCTCATTGTGGTGTTGTTTTGAAGAGTAATTGACGATACTTGGACACGTGCAATAATCATACCCGGACTTATACATCTCCACAGTACTTTTGTATAGCGGTTTACATAATAAAATGACTTTACATTGATAGTTACAGAGCAGTTATATGGATTGATGTGTAGGTTACATATTGTCCATAGCAATATTTGTTACATTCTTATGCTTGTTCAGGTGTTGTAGTGTTGTATAATGTTTGACCATTTTGTACTGACATTTGGACAGCTGCAATAGCTACAGGTAGTCTACAGTTGAATATTTAATGCCAAATTGATGCCAAGGATATGTAAGTCTCAGAGTACGGTACCTTGTTTTATCTTTTACATAATATCTCATTTCTACTAATGTAATCATAGAGCTGCATTAGAGACTGAGTTCTCATGATGAATGTTTACAAATTAAAAAAATAGAATTATCCATACATGTTGTGATGTTATTCTTTGAATAACAATTGACGATTTCAAATTGATATGTGCAATAGGTACCCTGTTCTTACAAACAATTGCTAAATTCATGCCACAACATATAGAACTATGACAGTACTTTTTTTTGGTCCTTTTACATAATAAATGGATTGACATTGAGAGTTAAAGAGGTAGTAATAGTGAGTGAACTGTTTGAAAAATATTTTCCAAATTCTTAGGGTCTTATTGCTTTGAATAGAAATTGACGACTATTGACGACTATATTCTGATACTTTGACAGCTGCAATAGGACTGTCATGCATGAAGATTGCTAAATTCATGACAGGATTTATAGGAATGTGACAATACTTTCGTGCTTGGTATAATAACTAATTTTATACTAATAGTTATAGAAAAATTATAAAAGACTAATGTATCTTAACTCTTTCCAAAATGCATAGCAAGATTTTATTACATCCATTGATGTTTGGTGTTGTAGTGTTCAATAATGTTTCAGAATTTCATACTGACACTTGGCAAGCTGCAGTGGTGATCACAGAGAGTGGGAAGAGAGGATAGAGAAAGCAGATAAGCACAGAGAAGCAGAGAGAGCACAGAGAAGCAGAGAGAGCACAGTGAGTACAGAGAGAAGGCAGAGAGAGCACACAGAGGGCAAAAGAGATAACAGACAGAGAACAGAGAGCAAGTAGAGAGAAAAGAGATGCCAAAATGAGTACAGAGGGAGTACAGAGGAGGTAAATAGAATACAGAGAATGCAGATATAGTTCAGAGAGGGCAACCAGAGTACAGATATCGCAGATAGAGAAAATAGAGAAAGTAGACAGGACAAACAGACAAAAGAGGGACAGATAGCCACAGAGAGAAAGTAGAGAGAATAGAGAGATCACTGATGGGGCAGAGAGAAAATAGAGAGGAATGAGAGACAACAGAGGACAGGGAGAGCACAGAGGCTTCAGAGAGGACAGAGACAGCACAGAGGAGAGAGAGAAGGTACAGAGAGGGGAAGGGAGAGCACAGAGGGGTCAGGAAGAGCACAGAGGGGACAGGAAGAACACAGAGGGAACAGAGAGAAGACGGAGGGGGCAGAGAGAGGGCAGAGGGGACAGGAAGAACACAGATGGGGCAGGAGAGGGCAGAGAGGACAGGATGAAAACAGAGGGAACAGAGAGAGAAGACAACGAGGCAGGAGAGGCAAAAGGGACAGGAATAACACAGAGGAGACAGAGAGAAGACACAGGTACAGAGGGAACAGGAAGAACACAGAGGGAACAGAGAGAAGACAGAAAGGGGCAGGGAGAGCCCAGAGGGGACAGACAGAACACAGAGGGAAAAGAGAGAAAATACAGGAGGCAGGGAGAGACCACAAGGGACAGGAAGAACACAGAGGGGAGAGAGAGAAGTCAGAGGGTGCAGGGAGGACCAGAAAGGACAGGAAAAGAAACAGAGAGGACAGGGAGAACACAGAGGGAAAAGAGAGAAGACAGTGAGAGAGAGAGAGACAAGAGGGGACATGCAGAACACAGAGGGAACAGAGAGAAGAGAGAGTGGACAAGGACAAAGCAGAGGGGACAGAAAGAACAGAGAGAAGACAGAGAGGAGAGTGGGTGAGACCAGGGGAGGCAGGAGGAACTCAGGGGGAAGAGAAAGAGGACAGAGAGGGCAGGGAGAGACCCAAGGGGACAGGAAGAATATAGATGGAACAGAGAGAAGACGGAGGGGATAGGAGAGGCCAGAAGGACAGGTAAAACACAGGAACAGAGAGAAGATAGAGGAGGCAGGGAGACCAGATGGGACAGAGAGAAGACACAAGGGGCAGAGAGAGACCATAGGGGACAGGAAGAACACAGAGGAAACAGACAGAAGACAGATGGGACAGGAAGAACACAGAGGGGGCAGGGAGAGACCAGAGGGACAGGAAGAACACAGAGGCGGACTGAGACAAGATAGAGGAGGCAGGAAAGAATAGAGGGAGATAGGAAGAACATAGAGAAACAGAGAGAATACAGAGAGAACAGGAAGAATACAGAGGGGCAGTGAGACCAGAGTGGACAGGAAGAACACCAGGGGACAGAGAGAAGATAGAGGATGCAGGAGAGACACGAGAGGGACAGAGAGAAGATAGAGGAAGCAGGAGAGACCAGAGGGACAGGAAGAACACAGAGAAAACAGACAGAAGATGGAGAAAGCAGGGAGAGACCAGAGGGGACAGTAAGAACAGAGGGGACAGACAGATAATAGAGGATGAAGGGAGATACCAGAGGGGACAGGAAGAACATAAGGGGAACATACAGAAGATAGAGGAGGCAGGAAGAGACGAGAGGGGACAGTAAGAACACAGAGGGGACAGACAGAAGATAGAGGAGGCAGGGAGAGACCAGAGGGGACAGGAAGAACATAGAGGGGACAGACAGAAGATAGAGGAGGCAGGGAGAGATCAGAGGGGACAGTAAGAACACAGAGGGGACAGAGAGAAGATAGAGGAGGCAGGGAGTGACCAGAGGGTACAGACAGAAGATAGAGGAGGCAGGGAGAGCAGAGGGGACAGACAGAAGATAGAGGAGTCAGAGAGAGAAGAGAGGGACAGAGGAACACAGAGGGTATAGACAGAAGATATAGGAGGCAGGTGAGAATCTGAGGGGACAGGAAGAACAGAGAGGAGTGACAGAAGATAGAGGAGGCAGGAAAGACTGAGGAACAGTAAGAACACAGAGGGGACAGACAGAAGATAGAGGAGGCAGGGAGAGACCGAGGTGACAGGGAGAACACAGAGGGGACAGAGAGAAAGATAGAGGAGGCAGGGAGAGACCAGAGGGGACAGTAAGAACACAGAGGGGACAGAGAGAAGATAGAGGAGGCAGGGAGAGACCAGAGGGGACAGGAAGAATACAGAGGATAGAGAGAGAAGACAGAGGGACAGGAAGAACACATAGGGGGCAGGAGAGAACAGAGAAGACATGAAGAACACACAGGGGGACAGAGAGAAGACGGAGGGGGCAGAAAGAACACAGAGGAGACAGAGAGAAGATAGAGGAGGCAGGGAGAGATCAGAGGGGACAAAGGGAAAACAGAGGAGACAGAGAGAAGATAGAGGAGGCAGGGAGAGATCAGAGGGGACAGGAAGCCAACAGAGGAAACAGAGAAAATATGGAGAAGGCAGAGCTAGACCAGAGGGTCAAGAACAACACAGAGGAACAGAGACAAGACAGAGGGGACAGGAAGAACACAGAGGAGGCAGGAGAGACCAGAGTGGATAGGAAGAACACAGAGGGGGACAGAAGAACACAGAGGGAGACAGAGAAGACAGAGGGGCAGGGGAGATCAGAGGGGATAGTAAGAACAGAGAGGGAACAAATAGAAAACGGATGGGACAGGAAGAGACCAAACGGAATAGGAAGAAAACAGGGAACAGAGAGGAGAAGTAGGTGGCAGAGAGAGACCAGAGGGACAGGAAGAACACAAAGGAAACAGACAGAAGACAAAGTGGACAGGAAGAACACAAAAAAAACAGAGAGGAGACAGAGGGACAGGAAGAACAGAGGGGGCAGCGAGAGACCAGAGAGGACACGAAAACACAGTGAAACAGAGAGAAGACAGAGGAACAGTAAAACACAGTGGGGGGCAGGGAGAGACCGAGTGGTCAGGAAGAACGCAGAGGGGACAGAGAGAAGATAGAGAGGCAGGAGAGAACAGTGGGATAAGAAGAACATGGAGGAAACAGAGTGAATACAGACGGGACAGGAAGAAATATAGAGGGGGCAGGGAGAGACAAGAGTAGATAGGAAAACACAGATGGGGACAGATAGAAGGAGAGTGGTCAAGAAGAACACAGAGAGGACAGAGAGACGATAGAGGATGAAGGCAGAGACCACAGGACAGGAAGAATACAGAGGAGGACAGAGAGAAGCCAGAGAGGGCAATGAACAACACAGAGGATACAGAGAGAAGATAGAGGGGTCAGAGAGACCAAAGTGGGAGGAAGAACACAGAGAGTGACAGAGAGAAGACGGAGGGCAGGAAGAACACAGAGAGAAGATAGAGGAGGCAGGAGATTTCAGAGGGACAGGAACAACACAGAGGTGACAGAGAGAAGATAGAGGGGGCATGAAGAACACAGGGGACAGAGATAACATAGAAGAGGCAGGGAGGGACCAAAGGGACAGTAAGAACACAGAGGAGGCAGGGAGAGAATAGAGGAGACAGGAAGAACACAGAGGGGACAGACAGAAGATAGAGGAGGCAGGGAGACACCAGAGGGGACAGAGAGAAGATACAGAAGGCAGGGACAGTCCAGAAAGAGCAGACAGAAGTTAGATGAGGCAGAGAGTCCAGAGGTGTGACAGAAGATAGAGGAGGCAGGGATAGATGACAGGGCACAGTAAGAACACAGAGGGAACACAGAGAAGATAGAGGAGGTAGGGAGAGACCAGAGGGACAGGAAGAACAGAGAGGGAGAGACAGAAGATAGAGGAGGCAGGGAGAGACCAGAGGGGACATGAAGTATACAGAGGGGACAGAAAGAAGATAGAGGAGGCAGGGAGAGACCAGAGGGACTGGAAGAACACAGAGGGGATAGAGACAGAAGATAGAGCAGGGAGGAGAGACCAGAGGACAGGAAGAACACAGAGGGACAGAGAGAGAATAGAGGAGGCAGGGATAGACGACAGGAGACAGTAAGAACACAGAGGGACCAGAGAGAAGATAGGGAGAGACCAAAGGGGCCAGGAAGAACACAGAGTGGACAGACAGAAGACGGAAGGACAGGAAGAACACAGAGGGGAGAGACAGAAGATGGAGGAGGCAGGAGAGACCAGAGGGGACAGGAAGAACACAGAAGAGAGAGAGAGAAGCCAGAGGGCTAGGGAGGACCAGAAAGGACAGGAAAAGAACAGAGAGGACAGGGAGAACACAGAGGGAAAAGAGAGAAGACAGTGAGAGAGAGAGAGACAAGAGGGGACATGCAGAACACAGGAGGGAAACAGAGAGAAGAGAGAGGGACAAGGACAAAGCAGAGGGGACAGAAAGAACACAGAGAAGACAGAGGGAAGAGTGGGTGAGACCAGAGGAGGCAGGAAGAACTCAGAGGAAGAGAGAGAGGACAGAGAGGGCAGGGAGAGACCCAAGGACAGGAAGAATATAGAGGGAACAGAGAGAAGACGAGGATAGGAGAGGCCAGAAGGGACAGGTAGAAAACACAGGAACAGAGAGAAGATAGAGGAGGCAGGGAGAGACCAGATGGGACAGAGAGAAGACACAAGGCAGAGATACCATAGGGGAGCAGGAAGAAACACAGAAGAAAACAGACAGAAGAGAGAGATGGGACAGGAAGAACATAGAGGGGCAGGGAGAGACCAGAGGGGACAGGAAGAACACTGAGGCGGACTGAGACAAGATAGAGGAGGCAGGGAGATAACAGAGGGGATAGGAAGAACATAGAGGAAACAGAGAGAATACAGGAGAAAACAGGAAGAATACAGAGGGGGCAGTGAGAGACCAGAGTGGACAGGAAGAACAATACAGGGGACAGAGAGAAGATAGAGGATGCAGGAGAGACACGAGGGGACAGAGAGAAGATAGAGGAAGCAGAGAGACCAGAGGGGACAGGAAGAACACAGAGAGAACAGACAGAAGATGGAGAAAGCAGGGAGAGACCAGAGGGGACAGTAAGAACACAGAGGGGACAGACAGATAATAGAGGATGAAGGGAGAGACCAGAGGACAGGAAGAACACACAGAGGGAACAGACAGAAGATAGAGGAGGCAGGGAGAGCCCAGAGGGACAGGAAGAGCACAGAGGGACAGACAGAAGATAGAGGAGGCAGGGAGAGACCAGAGGGACAGGAAGAACATAGAGGGGACAGACAGAAGATAGCGGAGGCAGGGAGAGATCAGAGGGGACAGTATGAACACAGAGGGACAGAGAGAAGATACAGAAGGCAGGGAGTGACCAGAGTGTACAGACAGAACATAGAGGAGGCAGGGAGAGCAGAGGGACAGACAGAAGATAGAGGAGTCAGGGAGAGAGAAGAGAGGGACAGTAGGAACACAGAGGGTATAGACAGAAGATATAGGAGGCAGGGTGAGACCTGAGGGACAGGAAGAACAGAGAGGGAGTGACAGAAGATAGAGGAGGCAGGAAAGACTGAGGGAAACAGTAAGAACACAGAGGGACAGACAGAAGATAGAGGAGGCAGGAAGAGACCCGAGGTGATAGGGAGAAAACAGAGGGGACAGAGAGAAGATAGAGGGAGGCAGGGAGAGACCAGAGGGATGACAGTAAGAACAGAGAGGGGGACAGAGGGAAGATAGAGGTGGCAGGGAGAGACCAGAGGGACAGGAAGAATACAGAGGATACACAGAGAAGACAGAGGGGACAGGAAGAACACATAGGGAGCAGGGAGAGAACAGAGAAGACATGAAGAACACACAGGGGGACAGAGAGAAGACGGAGGGGGCAGAAAGAACACAGAGGAGACAGAGAGAAGATAGAGGAGGCAGGGAGAGATCAGAGGACAAAGGAAAACAGAGGAGACAGAGAGAAGATAGAGGAGGCAGGGAGAGATCAGAGGGGACAGGAAGCCAACAGAGAGAGGAAACAGAGAAAATATGGAGAAGGCAGAGCTAGACCAGAGGGTCAAGAACAACACAGAGGGAACAGAGACAAGACAGAGGGGACAGGAAGAAACACAGAGGAGGCAGGGAGAGACCAGAGTGGATAGGAAGAAACACAGAGGGGACAGAAGAACACAGAGGGAGACAGAGAAGACAGAGGGGGCAGGGGGAGATCAGAGGGGATAGTAAGAACAGAGAGGGAACAAATAGAAAACGGATGGGACAGGAAGAGACCAAATGGAATAGGAAGAAAACAGGGAACAGAGAGGAGAAGTAGGTGGCAGAGAGACCAGAGTGGACAGGAAGAACACAAAGGAAACAGACAGAAGACAAAGTGGACAGGAAGAACACAAAAACAGAGAGGAGACAGAGGGGACAGGAAGAACAGAGGGGGCAGCGAGAGACCAGAGAGGACACGAAAACACAGTGGAAACAGAGAGAAGACAGAGGGAACAGTAAGAACACAGTGGGGGCAGGGAGAGACCGAGTGGACAGGAAGAACACAGAGGGGGACAGAGAGAAGATAGAGGAGGCAGGAGAGAATAGTGGGGATAAGAAGAACATGGAGGAAACAGAGTGAATACAGACGGGACAGGAAGAACATAGAGGGGGCAGGGAGAGACAAGAGTAGAATAGGAAAACACAGATGGGGACAGATAGAAGGAGAGTGGTCAAGAAGAACACAGAGAGGACAGAGAGACGATAGAGGATGAAGGCAGAGACCACAGGACAGGAAGAACACAGAGGAGGACAGAGAGAAGCCAGAGGCACGAACAACACAGAGGATACAGAGAGAAGATAGAGGGGTCAGGGAGAGACCAAAGTGGAGGAAGAACACAGAGAGTGACAGAGAGAAGACGGAGTGGGCAGGAAGAACACAGAGAGAAGATAGAGGAGGCAGGGAGATTTCCAGAGGGGACAGGAACAACACAGAGGTGACAGAGAGAAGATAGAGGGGGCATGAAGAACACAGGGACAGAGATAACATAGAAGAGGCAGGAGGGACCAAAGGGGACAGTAAGAACACAGAGGAGGCAGGGAGAGAATAGAGGAGACAGGAAGAACACAGAGGGACAGACAGAAGATAGAGGAGGCAGGAGACACCAGGAGGGGACAGAGAGAAGATACAGAAGGCAGGGACAGTCCAGAAAGAGCAGACAGAAGTTAGATGAGGCAGGGAGAGTCCAGAGGGGGCAGACAGAAGATAGAGGAGGCAGGGATAGACGACAGGCACAGTAAGAACACAGAGGGAACACAGAGAAGATAGAGGAGGTAGGGAGAGACCAGAGGGACATGAAGCATAGAGAGGGGACAGAGAGAAGATAGAGGAGGCAGGGAGAGACCAGAGGGACTGGAAGAACACAGAGGATAGACAGAAGATAGAGCAGGGAGGGAGAGACCAGAGGGGACAGGAAGAACACAGAGGGGACAGAGAGAGAATAGAGGAGGCAGGGATAGACGACAGGAGACAGTAAGAAACACAGAGGGACCAGAGAGAAGATAGGAGAGACCAAAGGCCAGGAAGAACACAGAGTGGACAGACAGAAGACGGAAGGGACAGAAGAACACACAGAGGAGAGACAGAAGATGGAGGAGGCAGGGAGAGACCAGAGGGACAGGAAGAACACAGAAGAGAGAGAGAGAAGCCAGAGGGCGCAGGAGTGACCAGAAAGGACAGGAAAAGAACAGAGAGGACAGGGAGAACACAGAGGGAAAAGAGAGAAGACAGTGAGGAGAGAGAGACAAGAGGGGACATGCAGAACACAGAGGGAACAGGGAGAAGGGAGAGTGGACAAGGACAAAGCAGAGGGGACAGAAAGAACACAGAGAAGACAGAGGGAAGAGTGGGTGAGACCAGAGGAGGCAGGAAGAACTCAGAGGAAGAGAGAGAGGACAGAGAGGGCAGGGAGAGACCCAAGGGACAGGAAGAATATAGAGGGAACAGAGAAGACGGAGGGATAGGAGAGGCCAGAAGGACAGGTAGAAAACACAGGAACAGAGAGAAGATAGAGGAGGCAGGGAGAGACCAGATGGGACAGAGAGAAGACACAAGGGGCAGAGAGAGACCATAGGACAGGAAGAACACAGAAGAAACAGACAGAAGACAGATGGGACAGGAAGAACACAGAGGGGGCAGGGAGGGACCAGAGGGGACAGGAAGAACACAGAGGCGGACTGAGACAAGATAGTGGAGGCAGGGAAAGAATAGAGGGGATAGGAAGGACATAGAGGAAACAGAGAGAATACAGAGAGAACAGGAAGAATACAGAGGGGGCAGTGAGAGACCAGAGTGGACAGGAAGAAACACAGGGGACAGAGAGAAGATAGGAGGATGCAGGAGAGACACGAGGGGACAGAGAGAAGATAGAGGAAGCAGGGAGAGACCAGAGGGGGACAGGAAGAACACAGAGAGAACAGACAGAAGATGGAGAAAGCAGGGAGAGACCAGAGGGACAGTAAGAACACAGAGGGACAGACAGATAATAGAGGATGAAGGGAGAGACCAGAGGGACAGGAAGAACACAGAGGGAACAGACAGAAGATAGGAGGAGGCAGGGAGAGCCCAGAGGGGACAGGAAGAGCACAGAGGGGACAGACAGAAGATAGAGGAGGCAGGAGAGACCAGAGGGACAGGAAGAACATAGAGGGGACAGACAGAAGATAGCGGAGGCAGGAGAGATCAGAGGGGACAGCATGAACACAGAGGGGACAGAGAGAAGATACAGAAGGCAGGGAGGACCAGAGAGTACAGACAGAACATAGAGGAGGCAGGGAGAGCAGAGGGACAGACAGAAGATAGAGGAGTCAGGGAGAAAGAGAGGGACAGTAGGAACACAGAGGGTATAGACAGAAGATATAGGAGGCAGGGAGACCTGAGGGACAGGAAGAACAGAGAGGGGAGTGACAGAAGATAGAGGAGGCAGGGAAAGACCGAGGGAACAGTAAGAACACAGAGGGGAGACAGAAGATAGAGGAGGCAGGGAGAGACCGAGGTGACAGGAGAAACAGAGGATAGAGAGAGAAGACAGAGGGGACAGACAGGAAGAACACATAGGGGCAGGGAGAGAACAGAGAAGATATGAAGAAGAACACAGAGGGGACAGAGAGAAGACGGAGGGGGGCAGAAAGAACACAGAGGAGACAGAGAGAAGATAGAGGAGGCAGGGAGAGATCAGAGGGGACAAAGGGAAAACAGAGGAGACAGAGAGAAGATAGGAGGCAGGGAGAGATCAGAGGGGAGCAGAAGCCAACAGAGGAAACAGAGAAAATATGGAGAAGGCAGAGCTAGACCAGAGGATCAAGAACAACACAGAGGGAACAGAGACAAGACAGAGGGACAGGAAGAACACAGAGGAGGCAGGAGAGACCAGAGTGGATAGGAAGAACACAGAGGGGGACAGAAGAACACAGAGGGAGACAGAGAAGACAGAGGGGGCAGGGGGATCAGAGGGATAGTAAGAACAGAGAGGAACAAACAGAAAACGGATGGGACAGGAAGAGACCAAACGGAATAGGAAGAAAACAGAGGGAACAGAGAGGAGAAGTAGGTGGCAGAGAGAGACCAGAGGACAGGAAGAACACAAAGGAAACAGACAGAAGACAAAGTGGACAGGAAGAACACAAAAACAGAGAGGGAGACAGAGGGGACGGAAGAACAGAGGGGGCATGAGAGACCAGAGAGGACACTTGAAAACACAGTGGAAACAGAGAGAAGACAGAGGGAACAAAGAACACAGTGGGGGCAGGAGAGAGACCGAGTGGTCAGGAAGAACGCAGAGGGGACAGAGAGAAGATAGGAGGCAGGAGAGAACAGTGGGGATAAGAAGAACATGGAGGAAACAGAGTGAATACAGACGGGACAGGAAGAACATAGAGGGGGCAGGGAGAGAGGCAGATAGGAAAACACAGATGGGGACAGATAGAAGCGAGAGTGGTCAAGAAGAAACACAGAGATGGACAGAGAGACGATAGAGGATGAAGGCAGAGACCACAGGGGACAGGAAGAACACAGAGGAGGACAGAGAGAAGCCAGAGTGGGCACGAACAACACAGAGGATACAGAGAGAAGATAGAGGGGTCAGGAGAGACCAAAGTGCGTGAGGAAGAACACAGAGAGTGACAGAGAGAAGACGGAGTGGCAGGGAAGAACACAGAGAGAAGATAGAGGAGGCAGGGAGATTTCAGAGGGGACAGGAACAACACAGAGGTGGACAGAGAGAAGATAGAGGGGCATGAAGAACACAGGGGACAGAGATAACATAGAAGAGGCAGGGAGGACCAAAGGACAGTAAGAACACAGAGGAGGCAGGAGAGAATAGAGGAGACAGGAAGAACACAGAGGGGACAGACAGAAGATAGAGGAGGCAGAGACACCAGAGGGGACAGAGAGAAGATACAGAAGGCAGGGACAGTCCAGAAAGAGCAGATGAAAATAAGATGAGGCAGGAGAGTCCAGAGGGGGCAGACAGAAGATAGAGGAGGCAGGGATAGACGATAAGGGCACAGTAAGAACACAGAGAGGAAACACAGAGAAGATAGAGGAGGTAGGAGAGACCAGAGGACATGAAGCATACAGAGGGGACAGAGAGAGAAGATAGAGAGGCAGGAGAGACCAGAGGGGACTAAGAACACAGAGGGGATAGACAAGAAGATAGAGCAGGGAGGGAGAACCAGAGGGCAGGAAGAAACACAGAGGGGACAGAGAGAGAGAATAGAGGAGGAAAATAGACGACAGGGATAGAACAGGAGACAACACAGAGGGACCAGAGAGAAAGATAGAGGAGGCATAGGAGAGACCAAAGGCCAGGAAGAACACAGAGTGGACAGACAGAAGATTTAGGACAGAAGAACACAGAGGGAGAGATAGAAGATGGAGGAGGCAGGAGAGACCAGAAGGCCTTCAGTGAGAACACAGAGGGGACAAAAGAGAGATAGAGGAGGCAGGGAGAGACTAGAGGGAGCAAAGAAAGATAGAAGCAGAGAGGGACTCAGAGGACATGGATGAACACTGAGGGACAGACAGAAGACAGAGGAGGCAGGAGTAGACTTCAGAGGACAGACACACGATAGAGAGAAACGGAGGGGGACCGGAGGAGACAGGAAAACTTCAGAGGGGACAGAGATAAGATAGAGGAGGCAGGATGAGACCAGAGGGCAGAAGAACAGAGGACAGAGATGAGACAGAGGAGGCAGGGAGAGACCAGAGGGGACATGAATGACACAGAGGAAAACAGAGACAAGACTTGATGGGACAGGAAGAACACAGAGGGCAGGCAGAGATCAGAGGACAATAAGAAACAGGGGCAGGAAGAAATACAGAGGGGTCAGGAGGTCATGGACAATGGACAGTAAGAACAGCAGGAGGACAGAGGAAGCTAGGGTGGCATTGAGAGACCAGAGGGACAGGAAGAACACAGAGGAAACAGAGAGAAGACAAGTGGACAGGAAGAAGAACAGAGAGGCAGGGAGAGACTAGACAGGAAGAAACCACACAGGGGACAGAGAGTAGACAGAGGGGTCAGGAGAACCTAGAGAGGTGACAGTAAGAACACAGAGTGGACAGAAAATAGAGGAGGCAGGGAAAAATCAGAGGGCAGACAAGCACAGAAGTGACAGAGAGAACATAGTGGATGCTGTGAGAGATCAAAGGCGACAAGGAAGAACACAGAGGAGAACAGAGAGATAGAGGAGGCAGGGAGAGACCAGAGGGAGGGAAAAGCACAGAAGAAACAGAGAAAATATTGAGAAGGCAGAGAGAGAGACCAGAGGGGACTAGAAGAACACAGGAGGAACACAGATAAGACAGGAGGACAGGAAAGAACACAGAGGGGGCAGGAGAGATCAGAGGGACAGAAGAACAGATAGGAAACAAAAGACAAAACTGGTGGGACAGGAAGAGAAATAAAGGGGATAGGAAGAAATGAGGAACAGAGAGAAGAAGGAGGGGGCAGGGAGAGACCAGAGTGGACAGGAAGAATACAAAGGTTACAGAGGGAAGGCAGGGGGCCAGAAAGGATACAGAGGTGCAGGAGGGGCCAGAGGGACAGAAGCAACACAAAGGAAACACAGAGAAGGCAGAGAGGGGACAGGAAAACATAAAAAACAGAGTAGACATCATGGAGAAAAAGACAGGAGGGCAGGACAGACGAGAGGGACAGGAAGAACAGAGGGGACACAAAGAAGACAGAGGAGGCAGAGAGACCAGAAGGGGACAGGAAGAACACAGGGCGGACAAACAGAAAACAGAGGAGGCATGGAGAGACCAGAGCAGACACAGTAACAATACAGAGGGGACAGAGAGAAGATAGAGGATGCAGGTAGAGATCAGAGGACAGTAAGAACACAGAGAGGACAGACTGAAAAAATAGAGGAGTCAGGGAGAGAACGAGGACAGGAAGAACACAGAGGGACATAGAGAAAATTGAGGAGGCAGGAGAGAACAGAGGACTGTGAGAACACAGAGGTTTTGGAGAGAAGATAGAGGAGGCTGGGAGAGACTAGAGGGACAGTAAGAACACAGAGGGGACAGACACACGATAGAGGAGGAGGAGAGAGATCGAGGAGACAGGAAGAACACAGAGGGACAGAGATAAGATAGAGGAGGCAGGAGAGACCAGAGGGACAGGAAGAACATAGAGGGACAGAGATGAGATGGAGGAGGCAGGGAGAGACCAGAGGGGACATGAAGAACACAGAGGAAAACAGACAAGACAGATGACAGGAGAACACAGAGGGGGCAGGAGAAGTCAGAGGGGACAGAAAAAGAACAGGTAGGTGGACTGAGGGAAGAATAGAGGCAGGGAGAAACTGGAGGGAATGCAAGAATACAAAGGGACAGAGAGAACGCAGAGGGGCAGGGAGAGATCAGAGGGGACAGTAAGAACAGTGAGGGGGACAGAGGAAGCTAGAGGGCAGCAGGGAGAGACAGAGGGGACAGGAAGAACACAGAGGCAACAGAGAGAAGACAGACTGACAGGAAAACACAGAGGGGGCAGGGAGGGACTAGAGTAGACAGGAAGAACACTAGGAGACAGAGAGAAGACAGAGGGGCAGGGAGAACCCAGAGGGGACAGTAAGAAACACAGAGTGCACAGAGAGTAGATAGAGGAGACAGGGGGAAATCAGAGGGAGCAGACAGGGAGAACATAGAGGATGTAGGAGAAATCAAATTATGACAGGAAGAACATAGAGGAGACGGAGAGAAGATAGAGGGAGGCAGGAGAGATCAGAGGAGAGGAAGAACACAGAAGAAACAGAGAAAATATTGAGAAGACAGAGAGAGACTAGAGGGGACTTGAAGAACACAAAAAGGAAACAGAGATAAGACAGTGGGACAGGGAAGAAAATAGAGGGGACAGAGAGAAGACAGAGGAGGCAGGAAGAAACAGGGGAGGGAGAGAGATCAGAGGGACAGTGCAAGAACAGAGAGGGAAACAAAGAGAAAACTGATGGACAGAAGAGACCAAAGGACAGGAAGAAATGAGGGAACAGAGGAGAAGGAGGTGGCAGGAGAGACCGAGAGGATAAGAAAGAATACAAAGGAAACAGAGAGAAGACAGATGAGACAGGAAGGATAGAGAGGGGGGAGGCCAAATGGGAAGGGAGGGGGCCAGAGGGAGCAAAAGAACACAAATAAACAGAGAGAAGACAGAGGGGACATGGAAGAATACAGGCGCGGCAGGAGACCAGAGGTGACAGGAAGAACAAGAAACAGAGCAAGACAGAGGGGACAGGAAGAAACACAGGGGGCAGGGAGAGGCGAGAGGGGACAGGAAGAACACAGAAAAGGACAAAGAGAAGATAGATAGAGGCAGGAGACCAGAGGAAATGAGACAAGGCAGAGGAGACAGAAGAACACAGAGAGGGCAGGAGAGATCAGAGGGACATTAAGAACAGAGAGGGGGACAGAGGAAGATTGAGGTAGCAGGGAGAAACCAAAGTGGAAAGGAAGAACACAGAGGTACAGAGAGAAGACAGAGGGCTCAGGAAGAAAACAGAGGGGCAGGAGAGATCAGAGGGGACAGTAGAACTGTGAGGGGACAGAGGAAGATAGAGGTGGAGTGAGTGATCAGAGGAGACAAGAAGAAAAAAGAGAGAAGGTGGAGGGGACAGGAAGAACACAGAGCGGGCAGGAGAGACTAGAGTAGACAGGAAGAACAGACAGGGGACAGAGAGATGATAGAGGAGGCAGGGAGAGACCAGAGGGACAAATGAACACAGAGGATGAGAGAAGATAGAGGAGGGGGAGAGACCAGAGGGACAGTAGAAGAACACAGAGGCAAGACGAGACAGAAGATAAAGATGCAGGAGAGACAGAGGGTACTATGAGAACCAGAGGGACAAATGAGAAATAGAGAAGCAGGAGAGACTAGGCGGGACAGTAAGAACACAGAGGGGACAGGGAGAAGGTAGAGGAGGCAGGGAGGGTCCAGAGGGACAGACAGAAGATGAAGGATGTAGGAGAGACCCAGAGGGACAGTAGGAACATAGAGGCACAGACACTGATGGAGGAGGTTGGGAGGAGACCAGGAGGAGAGCAGGAAGAACACAGAGGGACAGAGATAAGATAGAGGAGGCAGGGAGAGACCAGAGGGGACAGTAGAATACAGACAGCACAGACACTCGATAGAGGAGGCAGGGAGAGACCGGAGGAGACAGGAAGAACAAGAGGGACAGAGGATAAGATAGAGGAGGCAGGAGAGACAGAGGGGACAGCGAAGAACACAGAGAACACAGAGACAAGACAGATGGGACAGGAAGAACGCAAGGGGCAGGGATTGTCCAGAGGACAGTGAAGAACAGGAGGGAGACAGAGGAAGATAGGTGGCAGGGAGAGCCTAGAGTGGAATGGAAGAACACAGAGTGACAGAGAGAGAAGACAGAGGGCAGGAACATCCCAGGCAGGAGAGATCAGAGGGACAGTAAGAACAGAGAGGGAACAAGAGGACACCGATGGGACAGGAAGAAATGAGGGAACAGAGAGATGAAGGAGGTGGCAGGGAGACCAGAGAGGACAGGAAGTATACAAAGGAAACAGAGAGTGAGACAGATGGGACAGGAGGGAGGAGACAGAAGGGACAGAAGAAATACAATGGGAACAGAGAAGACAGAGGGGACAGGAAGAACACGGGCAGCAGGGAGAGACCAGAGGGCACAAGAAGAACACAAAGGAAACAGAGTGAAGACAGAGGGACAGGAAGAACACAGGGGGCAGGAGAGGAGAGTGGCAGGAAGAACACAGAGGGGACAGAGAGAAGATAGAGGAGGCAGTGAGAGACCAGGAAAGCCAGAGACAAGACAGAGGAGACAGAAAGAACACAGAGAGGGCAGGAGGTGATCAGAGGGACATTAAGAACAGAGAGGGGAGGAAGGAAGATAGAGGTTGCAGGGAGAAACCAAAGTGGAAAAGGAAGAACACACAGTGGACAGAGAGAAGACAGAGGGCTGAAAAAACAGAGGCAGGGAGAGACTCAGAGGGCTCAATATAGTGAGGGGGACAGAGGAAGATAGAGGTGGCAGTGAGTGATCAGAGGAGACAGGAATAAACAGAGGAAAGAGAGCGAAGACGGAGGGACAGGAAGAAGACAGAGCGGGCAGGAGAGAGTAGTAGACAGGAAGAACACACAGGGACAGAGAAACATAGAGGAGGCGGGAGAGACCAGAGTGGACAGGAAGAACACAGAGGGGACAGACAGAAGATGAAGGAGGCAGGGAGAGACAATAGGCACTATGAGAACATAGAGGACAAAGCATAGCCTCTCTAGTCATGGCCCGGCCTATTAAACGTGGCAACCGCCTCAGCATCGTCCTATCAGCCCAGCAATGTGCCTTGTGTTTCAGTGTAAGACTCTCTCTCCTCGCTTGTGGATTTGCGCCTATATTTCATTGTTATGTCTCCTGTAACAAACTTTAACCTTGATATGAATGAATACGTGTAGTGCCGAGATGCTTAAGGAACTACGATAAGACAATAAAGACAGAAGACTAATATTATGTGCTTTTATGGTTTCCTAAAGATCCCGAAAATACGTAGTAAATGGATTCGGGTTCCACGGGCACATTGATCAAACAGATCTGTCGTATGAAAGGAACATTTTCATTTCTGAGGTTTTTGGGAAATACATGGACAAAGACGGAATGATGAGTTTTCGTAAAACGCTCATCCAGTTTTGTGTGAAGGTGCACCTGAATATGTTTCCAAATTCTCCTTCGTATCTAAGCAGAGTGAGGGAACCAAATGGAAAATCCGCAACAGAGGAGAGAGAAGAAATTGACAACCACTTCATAAAACTGAAAGGAGGGATGAAAGGAGAGAGACAGACGAAAAAAACTACGTAGCATTTTATAATTTTTTTGAAAATGTGTCAATGAACCTCTAAAAAGAAGACTGGCAATAATATTTAAAAACGATTCCTTGTTGAATAGTGTATGAACTAGACGCAACTAATGCTCCTAAAGCAACTGTTAGCATTGGAATAAACAGGGATTTTAGGAAACGCACATGAATGGTGGACGTCTACCTAATGAAGTTTTGAAATGGACAGCCTCAACTGTAGAAATTTTGCTCACTTCCAATAGATTTTTGTGATTATTGTTTCATCAGATACCAATAACAAAAGAATTGTTGTATCCAAATTACCTCGATACAAAGTTTGAAAGTATTGAAAACGATGGAACCGTGATGAAAGCAGTTAAAAAGTTTGATGTTTTATGTAATAAGTTTGATCTTATACTTACGGAAGACTCTAAGTACGATGTAAATTAAATTATGTTTTATTTAACGACGCTTGCAAACTACCGAGATTATATCAGCGTCGTCGGATGTGCCGGAATTTTGTCCCACAGGAGATCTTTTACATGGCAGTAAATATACTGACATGGGCCTGTGGCATTTAGCACTGTGCATTTGGCAAGCATGCTTAAATGCCATCGACCTGGGCCGGTATCGAACCCGCAACCTGGGGACAGAAGTCCAGTACTATACCGATTGCACCACCCAGGGCGACAGTACGATCTATCCTCAAATTGTAAACTCTTTTTAATTCATATCCAGAATGCCAAGTGTTACGATGACTAGACTCAAGAACATCTTGTCATTACCACCTCGATAGCCAAACAAAACTTTCTGTTGTTTCAATATCTGAGAATAGACAGCTCTTGAAACATGTTAGGCAGTAATCAGAGAGCGAAAAATGTGAAAATTCAAGTAGATCAAATTCAAGTAAAAGGAACTTAGACTACTAAAATGGACGACTGTTTGAGTTTACAAATAAAAACAGAATATGATCTCGCGTAAAAAGTGTTGTATCGCAACGTTTTTTAATCATAGCTGCATTTTAATTTTAAAAGGTGGTAAGACTTGTTGCAGTTAAACAACTTACAGGGCCAGGTGCAGCAGAAATATGTAAAGATAACTTAAACAAATACATGTGTGTGGATTACAAAAACATTGTGTATCATAACTGACAATAATAGGGGTGAATCACATAATGTTTAGTGAACTCCTAAATATTCAGAAGTCATTACTTTCCTTTGAAATAGAAGAACAGTGTAACATGCTTTTCTCGCATTTAAAAGCTATGCAAACAGGATAGGACAGCATCACGTGCCATCCGACGCAATGAAAAGTGTGCCGAACCATGACTAGAGAGTGACTATGGACAAAGAGAAGATAGAGGAGGTTAGAGAGAACTAGAGACAACAAGGCAAGAATACAGAGGACAGGGAGAAGGTAGAGGAGGGCAGGAGGGACCAGAGGGGACAGACAGAAGTCAAGGAGGTAAGGAGAATTGACCAGAGGACAGTAGGAAATACAGAGGCACAGACACTCGATAGAGGAAGCAGGGAGAGACTGGAGAGACTGGAAGAACACAGAGGACAGAATAAATAGAGGAGAGCAGAGAGACCAGAGGACATGAAAACACAGAGGACACAGAGACAAGACAGATGGGACAGGAAGAACAGGGGGCAGGGATTGATCAGAGGGACAAGAAGAACAGAGGACAGAGGGAAGATAGTGGTAGCAGGGAGAGACTAGATGAAATGGAAGAACACAGAGTGGGACAAAGAAGACAAGAGGGCAGGAAGAACACAGAGGGCAGAGACTGATCAGAGGGGACAGTAAGAACAGTGAGGGGACAGAGAGCTAGAGTGGCAGATAGACCAAGATGGCAGAAGAAACACAGAGGAAACAGAGAGAAGACAGGGGGAACAGGAAGAAATACAGAGGGGCCAGGAAGAGATTAGAGTAAAGATGAAGAAATCACAGAGGACAGAGAGACCAAGAAGAGGGGCAAGGGAGAGACAGAGGAAGTAAAAACCAGAGGACAGAAGAAGAGAGAGGAGGCAGGGAGAAACCAGAGAACAGACAGAGCACAGAGGAGACAAGAGAGAAACATGTGGAGGAGAGATCAAAGGGACAGGTGGAAGAACACAGAGGATAATGGAGAGAAGATAGAGGAGGCAGGGACAGATCAGAGGGGAGGGAGGAACACAGAAGAAACAGAGAAAATATAGAGAAATTGGTGAGAGACTAGAGGGGACTAGAGAACAGAGAGGAAACAGAGACGATCAGAAGGGACAGGAAGAACTCAGAGAGGGACAGACACACGATAGGGGAGGGAGGCAGAGACCAGAGGAGACAGGAAGAACAGAGAGGACAGAGGCAAGATAGATGAGGCAAGGGAGAAACCCAGAAAGGGGACATGGGAAGAACGCAGAGGGGACAGAGATGAGATGGATAGAGTGGTGGAAGAGACCAGAGGACATAAGAAATCTAAGGAAACAGACAAGACAGATGGACTGGAAGAAAACAGAGGGGGCAGGAGAAAACAGAGGACAAAAAAACAAGGGAGGGGACAGAAGGGAAATAAGGGAAACAGAACTAATTAATAAAATACAAGGGACAGATAGAAACAGAGGGGCAGGGAGAACACGAGGGGGAGGGGGAAAATCAGACGACATAAAACCAGGGTAAAAGAGAAAGACAAGTGGACAGGAAAAAAAAAAACATGGAAGACTAAGGGCAAGAAAAGCACACAGGGGGATGAGTGAACGAGAGGCAGGGAAAAACCAAAAGGGGAAATAAAATAAGATGGACAAGGTGATGGGAGACAAGAAAAAGAGGGAGCACAGAGGTGACAGAAAAACTGAGGGGTCGGGGAAAATCAAAAAGGGCAGGGCAAAGAGACGGAAAAATATGGGGGCAGGGGGGGAAAATGGGGTGAGGACAACACAGAAAAACAGAAAATATTGGGAAACAAAGAGAGACCAAAAGGACTAAAGAACACAGGGGAAAAAGAAATACAGAGGCACAGGGCCGAGGGGGCAGAGAGAAGACAGAGGCAGGAAGAACACGGAGCAAGGAGAGATCGAGGGGACAATAAGAACAGAGAAGGGAACAAAGAAAAACTGATGGGACAGGAAGAGAAAGGACAGGAAGAAATGAGGGAACAGGAGAGAAGAAGGTAAAGAGAGACCACAGAGGACAGGAAGAATACAAAGGAAACAGAAGATAAGAAAGACAGGACAGGAAGGATACAGAGGGGGAAAGAGGACCAGAGGGGCACAGAAGAACACAAAGGAAACAGAGGAAGACAGAGATGACAGGAAGAACACAGGGAGGCAGGGAGAGACCAGAGGACACAGGAAGAACACAAAGGAAACAGAGGAAGACAGAACAGGAAGAACACAGGGAGGCAGAGACAGAAGGGACAAGGGAAGAAAACAGAGGGACAGAGAGAAAATAGGAGGCAGGAGGTGACCAGAGGAAACAGAGACAGACAGAGGAGACAGGAAGAAACCAGAGAGGCAGGGGAGACTCAGAGGGGACATTAAGAACAGAGGAGGACAGAGGGAAGATAGAGTTAGCAGGGAGAAAACAAAGTGGAAAGAAGAACACAGTGGGACAGAGAGAAGACAGAGGGCCAGGAAAAAACAGGGGGCAAGGAGATCAGAGTTGACAATGAAACAGTGAGGGACAGAGGAAGATAGAGTGGCAATGGTGACCAGAGGAGACAAAGAGGAAGAACACGAGAAAGAGAGAGAAGACAGAGGGACAGGAAGAACACAGAGAGGACAGGAGAGACTAAAGAACAGGAAGGACACACAAGGAGCAGAGAGAAGATAGAGGATGCAGGGAGAGACACGAGGTCAGAAGAGAAGATAGGAGGAGGCGGAGAGTCCAGAGGGACAAGGGAGAAGGTAGAGGAGGCAGGGATGGGGAGAGGACAGGACACTGAGAG
This sequence comes from Periplaneta americana, assembly GCA_025594305.2. Classification (NCBI taxonomy): domain Eukaryota; kingdom Metazoa; phylum Arthropoda; class Insecta; order Blattodea; family Blattidae; genus Periplaneta; species Periplaneta americana. Next base: position 86,097,552 of record JAJSOF020000019.1, on the reverse strand, counting down.
GACTGACACAAGATAGAGGAGGCAGGAGAGACCAGAGGGGGACAGTAGGGACAAAGAGGGCACAGACACTTGATAGAGGGGCAGGGAGAGACCGGAGAAAACTGGAAGAATACAGAGAGGACAGAGATAAGATAGAGGAGGCAGGGTGAGACCAGAGGGTACATGAAGAACACAGAGGACACAGAGACAAGACAGATGGGACAGGAAGAACACATACAGGACAGGAATTGATCAGAGGGACAGTAAGAACAGCAGGGGACAGAGGGAAGATAGTGGTGGCAGGAGAGACTAGAGTGTAATGGAAGAACACAGAGTGGGACAGAAGAAGACAGAGGGGTGCAGGGAGAGATCAGAGGGGACAGTAAGAAACCAGAGTGGACAGAGAGAAGATAGAGGAGGCAGGCAGAAATCAGAGGAGCTGACAGAGCACAGAGGAGACAGAGAAAACACAGAGGAGGCAGGGAGATCAAATGGTACAGGAAGAACACAGAGGAGACGGAGAGATGATAGAGGAGACAGGGACAGATCAGAGGTGGAGAACACAGTAGAGACAGAGAAAATATAGAAGGGTGGTGAGACCAGAGGGACTAAAAAACACAGAGAAACAGACAGAGACAGAGAGGACAGGAAGAACACAGAAGGGGACAGATAGAAAACAGAGGGGGCAGGAGGAACACAGGGGGCAGGGGAAAGATCCAGAGGGACAATAAGAACAGAGAGGGAACAAAGAGAGAAAACTGATGGGACAGGAAGAGACCAAAGGGGACAGGAAGAAATGAGGGAACAGAGAGAAGAAGGAGGTGGCAGGGTGAGACCAGAGTGGGCAGGAAGAACACAGGAGGGACAGAGACAAGTTAGAGGCAGGAGAGAACGGAGGGGATAGGGAAAAACTTGGAGGAGAAACAGAGAGGAAGATGTAGGTGGCAGGGGAGACCAGAGTGGACAGGAAGAACACAAAGAGAGAAGGCACAGGAGACAGAGAACACAGAGGGGGCAGGGAGAGATCTGAGGGACAGGAGGAACACAGTGGGGGCAGGGTGAAACCAGAGTGGACAGGAAATAAGACAAAACAGAGAGAAGACAGACAGGACAGGAAGAACACAGAGGTTGCAGGGAGAAATCAGAGTGGACAGGAAGAACACAGTGGGGAGGGAGAGACCAGAGGGGACAGAGAGAAGATAGGGCAAGGAGAAACCAAAGGGGCAGACAGAACACAGAGGAGACAGAGAGAAAATAGAGGAGGCAGGGGAGAGATCAAAGGGGGACAAACACAGAGGAGACAGAGAGAAGATAGAACAGGAGAGATCAGAGACCACAGAGGAAACAGAAAAATAGAGAAGGCAGAGAGATCAGTGGTGACTAGAAGAACACAGAGGAAAAGAGAGACAAGACAGATGGGACAGGAAGAACACAGAGGGTCAGGGAGACAGAGTGGACAGGAAGAATACAGAGGGGACACAGAGAGAGAAGACAGAGGGCAGGGAGAGATCCAGGGGACAGTAAAACAGAGAGGGAACAAAGAAAACTGATTGACAGGAATATAACAGACAGGACAGAAAAAGTGGGGACAGAGAGAGACCAAAGGGAGAGACCAGAGGGACAAGAAGAACACAAAGGAACAGAGAGAAGAAAGAGGGGACAGGAAGGACACAGAGGGACAGGAAAAACACAGTGGTGGCAGGGAGAGACCAGGGTGGACAGAAAGAACACACAGAGGGAGACAGACAGAGAATACAGAAGGACACAGGGAGCAGGGAGACCAGGAGACAGGAAGAACACAGAGGGTGGGGAGAGACCAGAGTGTACAGGAAGAACACAGAGGGGACAGGAAGAGGAGACAGGAGAGAACAGATTGGATAGGAACAACAGAGAGAGGTGTACAGAGAGAAGACCAAGAACACAGAGGACAGGAAGAACACAGAGGGCGCAGGAAGAGACCAGAGTGGACAGGAAGAACACAGAGGGGGAAACAGAGAGAAGCCAGAGTTGGCAAGAAGAACATAGAGGGCTAGAGAGAAGATAGAGGCAGTCAGAGACCGGAGGGGACAGGAAGAACACAGAGAGAGAGGAAGTCAGGAAGAACACAGAGGGGACAGAGAGAAGCCAGAGTGGGCAGGAAGAACACAGAGGGATACAGAGAGAAGATAGAGAGGAGCAGGGAGAGACCAGAGGGACAGGGAGAACACAGGGGAAGAGAAAGTGGGCAGGAAGAGAGGGGACAGAGAGAAGAGAAAGTCCATAGGCAGAGGAGGAACACAGAGGGACAGAGAGAAAATAGAGGAACAGGAAGAACACAGAATGGACAGAGAGAAGATAGAGCAGGCAGGAGTGACCAGGGACTGGGGATAAGACAGAGAGATCAGGAGAGACAAAGTTAGAGGAGGCAGGAGAGATCAGAGGGGACAGTAGGAACACAGAGGGGAGACAGAGAGAAGATAGAGGATGCAGGGAAAAGACCAGAGGCGACAGGGAGAACATAGAGGAGGCAGGGAGAGACCAGAGGGACAGTAAGAACACAGAGGGGAGAGAGAGAAGATAGAGGAGGGAGGGAGAGACCAGAGGGGACATTGAGAAGATAGAGAGGGCAGTGAGATACCAGAGGGGACAGAGACAAAACAGAGTGAAAAGGAAGAACACAGAGTGGTACAGAGAGAAGACAGAGTGGGCAGGAAGAACACCGAGGGGCAGGGAGAGATCAGAGGGGACAGTAAGTACAGAGGGGGGGACAGAGGGAAGATAAAGTTGGCAGGGAGAGACCAGATGGTACAGGAAGAACACAGAGGGAACAGAGAGAAAACTGAAGGGATAGGAAGAACACAGAGGATACAGAGAGAAGACACAGAGTACAGAGGGGACGTGGAGAGACCAGAGTGGGATACGAAGGAGTCAGAGGGGACAGAAAATACACAGAGAGGGGACAGGAAGAACACAGAGGGAACAGAGAAAGGACAGTGGGGGCAGATTGAAACTTCAGGGGACAGGGGGAGGCCAGAGGTTACAGGGAGAGACGAGATGAGGGAGGGAAAACATAGAGGGAACAGAGAGAAGAGAGAGGGGGCAGGGAGAGACCAGATGGGGCAGAAGAACACAGAGGGAAGAGAGAGAAGTCAGAGGGGACAGGAAGAGAGCAGGGGCAACAGGAAGAACACAGAGGGGGCAGGGAGAGGCCAGAGGGGACAGGAAGAACGCAGAGGGAGCAGAGAGAATAAAGGGGGTCAGGAAGAACACAGATGGGACAGTGAGAAGATTGAGGGGTCAGAGAGAAGACAGAGGGGGCAGGAAGAGATCAGAGGGGACAGTAAGAACACAGAGGGAACAGAGGGAAAAGAGATGGGATAGGGAGAGACCAGATGGGACAGGAAGAACACAGAGGTAACAGAAAGAAGGCAGACGGGACAAAAGAGAGATCAGAGGAATGGGAAGAACACAGAGGGAAGGGAGAGACTGCAGGGGTCAGGGAGTTGAGAGGGGACGGAAGAACCCAGAGGGGCGAGAGAGAGAGAGAAGACAGAGGGAGCATGGAGAGACCAGAGGGGACATGAAGGACACATAGGGGGCAGAGAGAAGACAGAGGGGACATAGAGGCCAGAGGGGACAGGAAGAACACAGAGGAACAGAGGGAGGACAGTGGGGTTGGCTGGAGACCAGATGTCAGGGGAGAGACCAGAGGGGACAGGATTAACACAGAGTGAACAGAGAGAAAACAGAGGCGGCAGGGAAGAACCCAGAGTGGACAGGGAGAGACCAAAGGGGTCAGGGAGAAAACAGAGGGGACAGGAGAGACCCTAGTTGACAAGATGAACACAGAGGAACAGAGAGAGAAGAGAGAGGTGGCATGAAGAGACCAAAGGGACAGGAGAGACCCTAGGGGACAAGAAGAACACAGAGCGAACAAAGAGAAAGACAGAGGGGTCAGGAGAGACCAGAGGGGCCAGGAAGAACACAGAGGGGACAGAGAGACCAGAGAGACACAGTAGTCATGTCGTAGATGAACTTACAGAGTGGAGGACCTGACCATAATTATCAGAAGCAAGAAAAATTTGCAATGTAATGTAATGTAAGTGATTGAAGAATATCTCTATCTCAGTACACTTAAGCAAAGTGTAAGGTGAATTAGGGATGGAGGAAATAGTTTAAATACGCATATACTGTATATTTGAATATTTTGGAAATTATATATATGCAATAAATATGTGCATGGAAAGTAAACGATTATCAATATAAA
>JAJSOF020000019.1:86068306-86093227 GCA_025594305.2 Periplaneta americana | reverse complement strand
TTGTTTCAATATCTGAGAATAGACAGCTCTTGAAACATGTTAGGCAGTAATCAGAGAGCGAAAAATGTGAAAATTCAAGTAGATCAAATTCAAGTAAAAGGAACTTAGACTACTAAAATGGACGACTGTTTGAGGTTGCTGCAAATAAAACAGAATATGATCTCGCGTAAAGTGTTGTATCGGTAACGTTTTTTTAATCATAGCTGCATTTTGGTAATTTTAAAAGGTGGTAAGACTTGTTGCGGTTAAACAACTTACAGGGCCAGGTGCAGCAGAAATATGTAAAGATAACTTACAACAAATACATGTGTGTGGATTGCAAAACATTGTGTATCATAACTGACAATAATAGGGTGAATCACATAATGTTTAGTGAACTCCCTAAATATTCAGGAAGTCATTACTTTTCCTTTGAAATAGAAGAACGATGTAGCTTATGCTTTTCTCGCATTTAAAAGCTATGCAACAGGATAGGACAGCATCTAACGTGCCATCCGACGTGCCACGTAGTGTGTGCCGGGCCATGACTAGAGAGGGCTATGGACAAAGAGAAGATAGAGGAGGCAGGGAGAGACTAAAGACGACAGTAAGAACACAGAGGGGACAGGGAGAAGGTAGAGGAGGCAGGAGGGACCAGAGGGGACAGACAGAAGTCAAGGAGGTAAGGAGAGACCAGAGGGGACAGTAGGAATACAGAGGGCACAGACACTCGATAGAGGAAGCAGGGAGAGACTGGAGGAGACTGGAAGAACACAGAGGGGACAGAGATAAGATAGAGGAGGCAGGGAGAGACCAGAGGGGACATGAACAACACAGAGGAAACAGAGACAAGACAGATGGGACAGGAAGAACACAGAGGGGGCAGGGAGAGAACAGAGGGGACAGTAAGAACAGGGAGGGGGACAGAGGGAAGATAGAGGTGGCAGGGAGAGACTAGAGTGGAATGGAAGTACTCAGAGTGGGACAGAGAGAAGACAGAGGGGGCAGGAAGAACACAGAGGGGGCAGGGAGAGATCAGAGGGGACAGTAAGAACAGTGAGGGGGACAGAGGGAAGCTAGAGGTGGCAGGGAGAGACCAGAGGGGACAGGAAGAACACAGAGGAAACAGAGAGAAGACAGAGGGGACAGGAACAATACAGAGGGGCAGGGAGAGACTACAGTAGAGATGAAGAACACACAGGGGGACAGAGAGAAGACAGAGGGGGCAGGGAGAGACCAGAGGGAACAGTAAGAAACCAGAGTGGACAGAGAGAAGATAGAGGAGGCAGGGAGAAACCAGAGGGAGCAGACAGAGCACAGAGGAGACAGAGAGAACATAGAGGAGGCAGGGAGAGATCAAAGGGGACAGGAAGAACACAGAGGAGACGGAGAGAAGATAGAGGAGGCAGGGAGAGATCAGAGGGGAGAGGAAGAACACAGAAGAAACAGAGAAAATATAGAGAAGGCGGTGAGAGATCAGAGGGAACTAGGAGAACACAGAGGAAACAGGGACGAGTCAGAAGGGACAGGAAGAACTCAGAGGGGACAGACACACGATAGAGGAGGGAGGGAGGCAGAGACCAGAGGAGACAGGAAGAACACAGAGGGGACAGAGATAAGATAGGTGAGGCAGGGAGAGACCAGAGGGACAGGAAGAACACAGAGGGGACAGAGATGAGATGGAGGAGGCAGGGAGAGACCAGAGGGGACATGAAGAACACAGAGGAAACAGAGACAAGACAGACAGGACTGGAAGAAAACAGAGGGGGCAGGAGAAATCAGAGGGGACAGAAAGAACAGGTAGGGGGACAGAGGGAAGATAGAGGTGGCAGGCAGAGACTAGAGTTGAATGGAAGAATACAGAGTGGGACAGATAGAAGACAGAGGGGGCAGGGGAGAACACAGAGGGGCAGGGAGAGATCAGAGGCGACAGTAAGAACACAGAGGTAACAGAGAGAAGACAGAGTGGACAGGAAGAACAAAGGGGCATGGAGAGACTAGAGTAGACAAGAAGAACACACAGGGCGATAGAGTGAAGACAGAGGGGGCAGGAAGAACACAGAGGGGGACAGTAAGAACAATACAGAGTGGACAGAGAGTAGATAGAGGAGACAGGGAGAAATCAGAGGGAGCAGCACAGAGGTGACAGAGAGAACATAGAAGAGGCAGGGAGAGATCAAAGGGGACAGGAAGAACACAGAGGAGACGGGGAGAAGATAGAGTAGGCAGGGAGAGATCAAAGGGGAGAGGAAGAACACAGAAGAAACAGAGAAAATATTGAGAAGGCAGAGAGAGACCAGAGGGGACTAGAAGAACACAGAGGAAACAGAGATAAGACAGAGGGGACAGGAAGAACACAGAGGGGACAGAGAGAAGACAGAGGGGCAGGAAGAACACAGGGGGCAGGGAGAGATCAGAGGGGACAGTAAGAACAGAGAGGGAACAAAAAGAAAACTCATGGGACAGGAAGAGACCAAAGGGGACAGGAAGAAATGAGGGAACAGAGAGAAGAAGGAGGTGGCAGGGAGAGACCAGAGTGGACAGGAAGAATACAAAGGAAACAGAGAGAAGACAGAGGGGACAGGAAGGATACAGAGGGGGCAGGGAGGGACCAGAGGGTCAGGAAGAACACAAAGGAAACAGAGAAAGACAGAGATGACAGGAAGAACACAGGGAGGCAGGGAGAGACCAGAGTGGACAGGAAGAACACAAAGGAAACAGAGAGAAGACAGAGGGGACAGGAAGAACACAGGGGGGCAGGAGAGACCAGAGGGGACAGGAAGAACACAGAGGGGACAGAGAGAAGATAGAGGAGGCAGGGAGAGACCAGAGGAAACAGAGACAAGACAGAGGAGACAGGAAGAACACAGAGAGGGCAGGGAGAGATCAGTGGGGACATTAAGAACAGAGAGGGGGACAGAGGGAAGATAGAGGTGGCAGGAGAAACCAAAGTGGAAAGGAAGAACACACAGTGGGACAGAGAGAAGACAGAGGGGTCAGGAAGAACACAGAGGGGGCAGGGAGAGATCAGAGGGGACAGTAAGAACAGTGAGGGGGACAGAGGGAAGATAGAGGTGGCAGTGAGAGACCAGAGGAGACAGGAAGAACACAGAGGAAAGAGAGAGAAGACGGAGGGGACAGGAAGAACACAGAGCGGGCAGGGAGAGACTAGAGTAGACAGGAAGAACACACAGAGAGAAGATAGAGGAGGCAGGAAGAGACACGAGGGGTCAGAGAGAAGATAGAGGAGGGAGGGGAGAGTCCAGAGGGGACAGGGAGAAGGTAGAGGAGGCAGGGATGGGCCAGGGGACAGGATGAACACTGAGAGGACTGACACAAGATAGAGGAAGCAGGAGAGACCAGAGGGGACAGTAGGGACAAAGAGGGCACAGACACTTGATAGAGGGGGCAGGGAGAGACCGGAGAAAACTGGAAGAATACAGAGAGGACAGAGATAAGATAGAGGAGGCAGGGTGAGACCAGAGGGTACATGAAGAACACAGAGGACACAGAGACAAGACAGATGGGACAGGAAGAACACATACGGGACAGGAATTGATCAGAGGGGACAGTAAGAACAGCGAGGGGACAGAGGGAAGATAGTGGTGGCAGGGAGAGACTAGAGTGTAATGGAAGAACACACAGGGGGACAGAGAGAAGACAGAGGGGGCAGGGAGAGACCAGAGGGGACAGTAAGAAACCAGAGTGGACAGAGAGAAGATAGAGGAGGCAGGGAGAAATCAGAGGGAGCAGACAGAGCACAGAGGAGACAGAGAGAACATAGAGGAGGCAGGGAGAGATCAAATGGGACAGGAAGAACACAGAGGAGACGGAGAGATGATAGAGGAGACAGGGACAGATCAGAGGGGAGAGGAAGAACACAGAAGATACAGAGAAAATATAGAGAAGGTGGTGAGAGACCAGAGGGAAGTAGAAGAACACAGAGGAAACAGAGGGGACAGGAAGAACACAGAGGGGGACAGAGAGAAAACAGGGGGGGCAGGAAGAACACAGGGGGCAGGGAGAGATCAGAGGGGACAGTAAGAACAGAGAGGGAACAAAGAGAAAACTGATGGGACAGGAAGAGACCAAAGGGGACAGGAAGAAATGAGGGAAGAGAGAGAAGAAGGAGGTGGCAGGGAGAGACCAGAGTGGGCAGGAAGAACACAGAGAGGGACAGAGACAAGATAGAAGAGGCAGGAGATAACAGAGGGGATACGAAGAACATAGAGGAAACAGAGAATGTAGGTGGCAGGGAGACCAGAGTGGACAGGAAGAACACAAAGAGAGAAGACAGAGGAGACAGGAAGAACACAGAGGGGGCAGGGAGAGACCAGAGGGGACAGGAAGAACACAGTGGGGGCAGGGAGAAACCAGAGTGGACAGGAAGAACACAAAGGAAACAGAGAGAAGACAGACAGGACAGGAAGAACACAGAGGGTGCAGGGAGAGATCAGAGTGGACAGGAAGAACACAGAGGGGGCAGGGAGAGACCAGAGGGGAGAGAGAGAAGATAGAGGAGGCAGGGAGAGACCATAGGGGGCAGACAGAACACAGAGGAGACAGAGAGAAGATAGAGGAGGCAGGGAGAGATCAAAGGGGACAGGAAGATCACAGAGGAGACTGAGAGATGATAGAGGAGGCAGGGAGAGATCAGAGGAGATAGGAAGACCACAGAGGAAACAGAAAATTAGAGAAGGCAGAGAGAGATCAGAGGGGACTAGAAGAACACAGATTAAAAGAGACAAGACAGAGGAGACATGAAGCACACAGAGGGGGCAGGGAGAGCGGAGTGAACAGGAAGAATACAGAGGGGACACAGAGAGAAGACAGAGGGGGCAGGGAGAGATCAGAGGGGACATTAAAAACAGAGAGGGATCAAAGAGAAAACTGATTTGACAGGAATATACCAAAGGGGACAGGACGAAAAGAGGGGACAGAGAGAAGACGGAGGTGGCAGGGAGAGACCAGAGTTTACAGGAAGAACACAAAGAAAACAGAGAGGAGACAGAGGGGACAGGAAGAACACAGTGGTGGCTGGGAGAGATCAGAATGGACAGGAAGAACACAAAGGAAGTTGAGAGAAGACAGAGGGGGACAGGAAGGACACAGGGGGCAGGGGGAGACCAGAGGGGACAGGAAGAACACAGAGGGGGCAGAGAGAGACCAGAGTGTACAGGAAGAACACAGAGGGGGACAGAGAGAAGATAGAGGAGGCAGGGAGAGAACAGATTGGATAGGAAAACAACGTAGAAGAAACAGAGAGAATCTAGAGGGGACCGGAAGAACACAGAGGACAGGAAGAACTCAGAGGGCACAGGAAGAGACCAGAGTGGACAGGAAGAACACAGAGGGGGACAGAGAGAAGCCAGAGTTGGCAAGAAGAAGAACACAGAGGGGACAGAGAGAAGATAGAAGAGTCAGAGAGAGACCGGAGGGGACAGGAAGAAGACAGAGGGGGACAGAGAGAATCCAGAGTGGACAGGAAGAACAGAGGGGACAGAGAGAAGCCAGAGTGGGCAGGAAGAACACAGAGGGGACAGAGAGAAGATAGAGGAAGCAGGGAGAGACCAGAGGGGACAAGGAAGAACACAGAGGGGGAAGAGAGAAGCCATAGTGGGCAGGAAGATAATAGAGGACAGTGAGAAGATAGAGGAGGCAGGGAGAGTCCATAGGGGACAGGAGGAACACAGAGGGAACAGAGAGAAAGTAGAGGGAACAGGAAGAACACAGAGTGGACAGAGAGAAGGTAGAGCAGGCAGGGAGTGACCAGAGGTGACAGGAAGAACACAGAGGAGACAGACAGAAGATAGAGGAGGCAGGGAGAGACCAGAGGGGACAGTAGGAACACAGAGGGTACAGACAGAAGATAGAGGAGGCAGGGAAAGACCAGAGGCGACAGGGAGAACATAGAGGAGGCAGGGAGAGACCAGAGGGGACAGTAAGAACACAGAGGAGACAGAAGAAGATAGAAGAGGCAGGAGAGACCAGAGGGGACATTGAGAAGATAGAGAGGGCAGTGAGATACCAGAGGGGACAGAGACAAAACAGAGTGAAAAGGAAGAACACAGAGGGGTACAGAGAGAAGACAGAGTGGGCAGGAAGAACATTGAGGGGGCAGGGAGAAATCAAGGGAACAGTAAGAACAGAGAGAGGGGACAGAGGGAAGATAGAGTTGGCAGGGAGAGACCAGATGGTACAGGAAGAACACAGAGGGAACAGAGAGAAAATTGAAGGGTTATGAAGAACACAGAGGATACAGGAGAAGACAGAGTACAGAGGGGACGTGGAGAGACCAGAGGGGACACGAAGGAGACAGGGACAGAAAAATACACAGAGAGGGTACGAAGAGGGTCCAGAGGGGACAGGAAGAACACAGAGGGAACAGAGAAAGGACAGTGGGGGCAGATTGAAACTTCAGGGGACAGGGGGAGGCCAGAGGTTACAGGGAGAGACGAGATGAGGCAGGGAAAACATAGAGGGAACACAGAGAAGAGAGGGGGCAGGGAGAGACCAGATGGGGCAGAAGAACACAGAGGGAAGAGAGAGAAGTCAGAGGGGACAGGAAGAGAGCAGGGGCAACAGGAAGAACACAGAGGGAACAGAGAGAAGAGAGTGGGGGCAGGGATAGACCAGAGGGGACAGGAAGAACGCAGAGGAGCAGAGAGAATACAGGGGGTCAGGAAGAACACAGATGGGACAGTGAGAAGATTGAGGGGTCAGAGAGAAGACAGAGGGGGCAGGAAGAGATCAGAGGGGACAGTAAGAACACAGAGGGAAGAGAGGGAAAAGAGATGGGATAGGAGAGACCAGATGGGACAGGAAGAACACAGAGGTAACAGAAAGAAGGCAGACGGGACAAAGAGAGATCAGAGGAATGGGAAGAACACAGAGGGAAGGGAGAGACCGCAGGGGTCAGGGAGATCAGAGGGGACGGAAGGAACCCAGAGGGGCGAGAGAGAGAAGACAGAGGGAGCATGGAGAGACCAGAGGGGACAGGAAGGACACATAGGGGACAGAGAGAAGACAGAGGGGACATAGAGAGACCAGAGGGGACAGGAAGAACACAGAGGGAACAGTGGGAGGACAGTGGGGGCAAGGGGAGATCAGAGGTGTCAGGGAGAGACCAGAGGGGACAGGATTAACACAGAGTGAACTGAGAGAAAACAGAGGCGGCAGGAAGAACCCAGAGTGGACAGGTAGAGACCAAAGGGATCAGGGAGAAAACAGAGGGGACAGGGAGAGACCCTAGTTGACAAGATAACCCAGAGGGAACAGAGAGAAGAGAGAGGGGGCATGGAGAGACCAAAGGGGACAGGGAGAGACCCTGGGCGACTAGAAGAACACAGAGCGAACAAAGAGAAAGACAGAGGGGTCAGGGAGAGACCAGAAGGGACGGGAAGAACACAGAGGGAACAGAGAGAGCAGACAGACAAGTAGTCATGGTCGTAGGTGAACTTACAGAGTGGAGGACCTGACCATAATTATCAGAAGCAAGAAGAATTTGCAATGTAATGTAATGTAAGTGATTGGAAGAATATCTCTATCTCAGTACACTTAAGCAAAGCGTAAGGTGAATTAGGGATGGAGGAAATAATTTAAATACGGATATACTGTATATTTGAATATTTTGGAAATTATATGTATTGTAATATATATGTGCATGGAAAGCAAGCGATTATCAATATAAATATTGCTGTGTTGCCAAGTGTACAAGAAGTAGATCTCATTATTTTTTTACATTTCTACCTTTCTACTTTCGGCTATTATGCTTGTATACAAATATACTAAATCTCCCTCTCCCCCCATTTTTTTTACAAGTAAAAGTTTTGTCGATTTTGGCTATATAAATGTTAATTTCGAGCATTGTTATGTCAAGAGTAATGAAGTAAGAATTCGTCCACTCACCGTATTGTGTATGTATATGAGTTGAGTAAAGGGTAGGCTACTGCAGTTAATAGGAGAATACAAAATGCTATTGAAGGGGTAATTGGGAACAGAAGGTTCCCAATTCAGTCCCCCCCCCCCGCATGATTATAAACATGTGAGAATTGTTGGAAAAGGAAATCTGCAGATATATTTGTATTGTAAAGCATTAATTATTCTGAAATTTGAAAAGTGCAAAAGGGGCCGCTTTGTGTTATTCCTTCCACTTCCTGTACACTCCGGACTGCTGGTGCTTTATTGCTCCTGCTGCCCTTTCATTACATACAGGGTTAGAAGGACGAAGAGGTGAGATATGTCTGGGTCTCAAACATCAAAGACGTGATAGCCACCACATGTCTCCGAGATGCGTATTTCATGAGTGAGTGAGTGAGTGTTCTGCAGAACACACAGTAAAAATTGCAGGTTCTTAGCATGAAATTTGTGGGAGTGTATAGTATTTGAAAGCGAGTAAATGCAGGAAAATAAAAGTGTGGAAATATGACTTTAAAATGTCGATTTTCTGTGACGAAAACCTATTTGAGATTGTGAAATATAAGTGAAACATGAGTTGTGAGAGCGTTTATGTTGATAAAATGTGGTGAACGTAAAAATGAAAGATGTCTATTTATATTTGTTTACAAAAAGTGAAATAGTTTTTATAATGGACATGATTTCACCCATGTCTTCCTTAAAGGAGGATGTGGGCAATATTATTTAAAAATAGTCCACCTAGAAGTTGTGTTTAGTATTTAAATGCCGAAAGATACAGATAAGGCTTTGTGGTAGACTTGAAAGTTATTTTACCGAAATGTTAAATTTTCTGAAATCATATTGTGATTACAGTGCTGCTATTTTGTACACAAGTTAATGTAACCGAGATGTATCAATTTATGCAAGGACATTTTAATAGCTTAGAAGTAATTTTTTATTTGTCACTACTATATTTTGTCATATATTTTGCTGACTATTTTACCGTTATTTTATTGTCTAGTTTCTCTTCCATTTTCTCTCTATCTCTCTTGTATTTTGTCATCAATTTTGTGCGATATGTCCCAGAGTATTTTGCCTCTTTGTGTTCTGGTTTCCCATCTATTTTGTCCTCTATTTTCCAGTGTATTTTTCTGCATTTTCTTTCTGTTTCCTCTTTATATTGAACTCTATTTTCCTTTGGTATCTCCTCTATTTTGCATTTATTTCTCCTGTAATACCTCCTTTATGTACCATCTACTTTTCCTTCAATTTCTGCTTTATTTTGTTCTTAATTTTCCGTGAAATGTCCCCTCTATTTTTTCTTGTATTATGTGCTGTATTTTCCAGTGTCTCCTTTATTATCCCCTCTAGTTTCCATTCTATTTTCCTCTTCCATTGTTGCTCTTTTGCCAGTATTTTGCCCTCTGTTTTCCTGTAATTTTGAATTGTTTTGTCTATAATTTCTAATTTTTCATCTCTATTTACTCCTGTATTTTTGGCACGTATTTTCTGTCTATTTTCTCTCGTATTTTCTCCTTTATTTCCCTAACGTTTTCATGTCTATTTTCTCTGCATTTTGTTCTCTATTTTTGCATCTATTTTCCACTCTATTTTGTTTTATAATATCTTGTGTATTCTTTGCTTTACTTTGTTATCTCTTTTGCCTTTACTTTCCTTTCTTTTTCACCTCTATTTTCTGTCTATTAACCCTTATCTATTTTCTCGTTTATTTTCTTCTCCATTTTGTCCTCTATTTTACCCTTGTATTCTCCTCTATTATCGGTACTGCATCTTTTCTCTCCATTATTGCTGTTTTCTGCTTTATTATTCCTTCTATTTTGTGCTCAAATCTCTATCTACTTTGCATTCTTGTTCCATTTTCCGTCTATTTTCTCCTGTATTTTCCCTCTATTTTCTCAACTATTGTTATTTTCTCTGTTATCTCTGTCTTATCTCTTGCTAGAGGAAATAGAAGGAAAATAGATGACAAGGTACAGAGGAAAAGAGAGGGGGTAATAGAGAGAAAATGGAGAGGAAATAAAGGATAAATAGAGGCGGAAATAGAAAGAAACTGAAGGCAAAATACACTGGAACATAGAGGATGTAGAGGGAAAATACAGAGAGAACATAGAGGAGCAAATGAAGAGAAAATCTAAGGGAAAAATAGAGAGGAGATTAGAGGAAAGAATAGAAAAATAGAGGGAATAATAGAGGAGAGAAGTGAAGAGGTATAGTAGACGAAAAATAGGGGATAGTAAAGGAGAAAGTGGAGGTGATAATATAAGAAAAGTTGATAAGATAATAAAGTGACAAATAGGGAGAAATGTAGAGGAGAAAATAGAGGGGAAAATGGAGTAGAAAAAAGAGAGTGTAGAGGGGAACATAAAGGCGATAATAGATTGAACAAAAGAGAGGAGGAAATACAAGGCAAATTAGAGGGAGTAATAGAGAAGAAAATAGAGGATGAAATAAAGGAGAATATAGAGATGGAAAAGAGAGGAGAAAAAGATGGATATTAAGAGAAAAGAAATGGAAAATAGAGGGGAAAATACAAGGAAATATAGAGGAGAAAATGGATAGGAAAATAGAAGGAATAATAATGATAATAGTAATAATAATAATAATAATAATAATAATAATAATAATAATAATAATAATAATAATGGCTTTATTTAACCTGGCAGAGTTAAGGCCTTAAGGCCTTCTCTTACACTCAACCAGGATTAAAACTTGCTTACACAGTTGATCATAAAACTTGATCAGAATTAAGTAATTACATACTGATTACATAATGAGATGAAAAGAGGTAGTTACATAAAATTTACCTCATAAAATAAAAATAAACATAGCGAAATACATATTAATTTGTTAGAATCAAATGTGAATCACATAAAAACAGAAGCTGATAATTCAATAAAAAAAAATGTACACAGTAAAAATAAAGATAAACACATTAGTATACATATTAATATTAGATTACAATTAAGTAGGACTTACATAATTAAATCAGAAACTGACAATTGAATAAAATGTACACAAAAAATAGATTAATAATAAAAAACAACAACACAGTGGGATACATATTGGCGTTAAGTGATAAACAAACACGGTTTACATAATAAAAATAAGAAAAAAAAATAATAAATACAGCAGAACACATTTGCAACACGTTAGGTCTGGCAACTCATCATAAGATACTTTTCTAATTTACATTTAAAGGAAATTAAAGTTCGGCAGCCCTTGACTTCAGGCGGCAGAGAATTCCAGTGACGAGAAGTAGCAACAGTGAAAGACGAAGAATAAAGAGATGATGTGTGCAGTGGTATTTCTAGCGTGTTGTAGGAGGAATCATGAGAAAATAGAGGGTATAATAGAGAGAATGTGCAGGATAAAATAGAAGGGAATATAAAGGAGGAAATGGAAAGGAAATTAGAGGGATAATATAGGAGGAAAAAGAAGAAAATTGAGGATAATATAGAGGGAACAATGGAGGGGAATAGATAGAAGAAAATAGATCGAAATAGAGAGAAAAGAGAGAAACAATAGACGAGAAAAGACAGGGGGGAAAAGGTAGGAGAAAATAGAGTGGAAAATGTATGGGATAATAGAAGTGGAAAGGGAGGGAAAGTAGAGAAAAATAGAGCAGAAAATGAAAGGATAATAGATGAGGAAATACAGTAGAAAATAGATGGGATAATAAAGGAGAATGTAGATGGGCAAATTGAGAGAATAGAGAGGACAAACAGAGGAGAGAATAGATGGGGAAATACAGGGGAAAATAGAGGACAAATAGATCGATATAGGGAGAAACTGTACTGTATGAGTGACAATATAGAGTGGATAATAGATGGAAAAGAGAGAAGGAAATGCAGGGGAAAGTGAAGTAGATAATAGAGGGAAAGTAGAGATAGAGGATAAAATATAAATTGGGTAAATAGAAGGGTAAAGAGTTAAGAGGGGAGATATAGAGGACAAAGTAGAGGGATAATGGAGGAGAAAATAGAAGAGAATTTAGAGGGGATAATGAAAGGGAAACAGGGGAGAAAATAGAGAGGATAATAGAGCGGGCAGTAGAGGAGAAAATAGGGGGATAATGGAGTATAAAGTAGAGGGAATTGTACTGGAGGAGAAAATAGGAGGGATATACAGAAGAGACAACGGAGGAGAATATAGAGGTATAATAGAGTAGAAAATAGAGTGTGTAATAGAGTTGAAAATTTAGGGAAAATGAGGAGAAAATGGAGAGGATAATAGAGTTGAAAATAAAGGCGAAAATACATGGAAATTAGAGGCGATAATAGAGTAGAAAATAGAGGGAATAAGTAATACCGACAATGTGTGTGTGTGTGTGTTTTTTTTTTTTTTTTTAAGTTAAAATTTTATTAGTTTTATATTGTGCGCCATGGAATGAAATATGAACTCCGATGGTTCGTTTGTTCGCGAGACGGCGTCTCGAAGAGTCCGAGATGGTTAGCCAGTGTCGCCAATCGAGCTATTTTGTTAAATATTATTGAAAATTGTTTTTTTTTTTTTGCCAACAACTTGTTTTGTCTTTTATATTGCTGAAATAGGGATTAAGAAACTTTTGACGCTAGAAAATAATGATTTCTATATAGATAATAAGGAATGAGACGAATTTTGAAGTACTGTTTAGGAATTTTGGGTGAGACGTGTGTTGGCAATAACGAATGCAGTGCATTGAGTGGAAAATGAATATGGCTGACTTTTGTGAGGTGCGTAAATTTATTGTGTTGTGTTTTTTGGAATACAAAATGGATATAAATATGCCAGGTAAGAATATTTGGGAAAAGTTTGGCCTGTGAGAGTTATAAATGAGTTAGAGGTACTTGAGAAACTGTTGGATAAAGTTGAGGCATACATAGGTAATTCGTATCGAGGTTTCTGGAGGAATGGGTTGTAATATTGATGAATGTATCGTAATTTCGCGACAATAACGTATAATTTAATTATATGATGTGTAGATGACGTATAATTTAATAATATATAATGTGTAAGTCTACTGGTCTATAGTTCGCCATATTGTCCGTTTTGAGTGACTTGTGATATAAAATAAAGAATAAAGCATTGCGGATTAATATTCTTGAAGATATAATGCATTTAGTAGTAGTAAGTAGTAGTAGTAGTAGTAGTAGTAGTAAATGCAGTTCCTTTATTTTGAGGTTTCGTAGGTTACCGAAGATTTAAACGACTTTTGTCATGTTTCAGGACATTTTGGGGCAGTTTGAGAGTAGGTGTTTGATTCTGTGGAGTGACACAGAAGATGAGAATGGTAGTGAAGCTGCACTGTGAGAGAAGATGGGAGGCAACTGTGGAGCAAATTGCAGTGACGATATATGCATAAAGTGGTAAATATGGATTACAAACTAATGTCTATATTTGAACACAGTAAATTAGGAGTAAGAAGGTGTGCATGTTGTATTATCTGTGCATATCTTGCTGTTTCATAGGTTGCGAAAAATGTAAGGCACTTGTAAAGAAATGTGATTGTCAAATGTTGTATTGCAGGGTATTTTGGGGCAGTTTCGGACAGGAGGCAGCTCTGGGACATGAGATGAGAGACAACTGTGGATGAAATACAGTCAGGAAACATGCATAAACTGGTAAATATGAATTTGTAACTGGTGTCGATATTTAGACACAATAAATTAGGAGTAATAATAATACCAGAGCGGGTAGAAGAGAAAGTGACGATACTTCCACTAGTCCAGAGGTTCGTCGCAGAGCGGCGCTCGCTCTGCTTTCTGTTCTCAGTTTCAGGAGCGCTATTTGAGTCAATGCAGATGTTTTTAAAATACCCACTAGATAAAAGTATATTATAGTTTATCACAATAGTTTACTTATTTAAAAAATGTAATACTACTACATTAACTACTCTTGAGTTATATCATTCACTCCTGAATCGTAAATACGAGTATAATAATCAACAGTAAACTGGAACATTCTGTCAGCTTCAGAGAGAAGAACGCAAAAAAAAAGTACAGCTTCGCAAAACTGAACATTTTTGTGTTGTTGTAAGTACATTTTGACACAAAATTATAGTTTTCGATGTACAAGAAAGTATAATATAATATAATATATATATATATATATATCAAATGGGACATTATATTTTCACCAATACTTTTTACTACTGCCAGAGCGGGTAGAAGACGTTACTTCCTCTAGTTCAGTGGATCGTACCCGAGTGGCGCTAGCCCTATTTTCAAGATCGCTATTCAAGTGAATGAAAAAGGTTTTTAAAAATAACCCATTAGATAAGAATGTATTGAAAAGTACAGGGACATAATTTTATTTTTACTTCAATTTTTATCGTACCTGAGTTTTTGAATGTACTTCACTCCCACCCCTTCTACTAGTAAACTTCCAACCGTTCACGTCACAGAGCCGAGGGCGCGTAAGCAGTACTGAGTTAACGAGTATAGTACGTTCCAGAAATATGTTAGCGTTTTCCAGTGACGAAAAAGCTTTCAATATTGAATCATATTTTCGTACAGGTACTGTCGTCCGTTTGCCTACGTCGCATTCCGGTTTCCCCCACCTGCTTCTATTCGCCCCTCTGTTAAGTCTAGTAGCTGGGCTATCTTAGCTCTTTTCTGAAAACATTAATTTCTGTTAGGAATTGGACGTCTACGTAATATTATACAAGTGTTTAAAATAACTTAAATAAAAGGGCCTCGTTAAATCATTAACTGTCACGTGATCCCCTTCCCTTTCTACAACCCTGCGACAAAACCACTTGAATGGACAGTAGATAGGATTTTTGAGTAATTTTATCTTTTCAGATCGGGCAGAAGTGAAGATTGAATTTACAGTACGTAAGGTATTCTTTTATAGAGTAGATATGGAATTATTTCAACATGAGTTACTCGTACGAAGGACGAAACTGCTAATTGGAATTAGGTACAGTAGTCTATAGTGCGATAATATGCAGAAAAGAACTGAAGCCTGTATCGAAATGAACGGCCACCATTTTAAAAAATGTGTTTAAATATCCATATTATGATTATTTTTCAATTTAACTTCATTCTCTATATTGTACGCTAATGTGCTGTAACAGTACAATATACACTGCATAATTAATAAGTCCGAATGAATAGCTCAATTCGTGAGTAAAAAACACTAAGTGTTAATACAGTACTGTATTTTGATTAAACAAAAACCTAATGAAAATTATCAAACTCAAAATTGCGGTATTTCCTAGTTTACATAAATGGATGAACTACTTTTCTTCCCTCCTATACCTAGTAAAGTGATTTGTATTTTATGCCGGTATCATCGAACTCCAGTCGTGGAAGGGGTAGCAAACGGTGTTTCCTGTTTCAATCGTTAATAGAAAGGTATAGCCAGGTTAATATTAAAAATGTTAGTAAAAATAAAATGATGTCCCTGTACTTAGTTACAATATTTTACTTCTTTAAAAATGTAATATTACTATATTAACAAATTGTGAGTTATATAACACAACTCTGAATAGTAAATATAATAATTAACAGAAAAAATGGACCATTGTGCCGGCTTCAGCCAGAAATACGCAAAAAAAAAAGTACAGCATCGCAAAAATAAAAATTTTTATGGCATTATAAAGTACGCATTGACATGAAATTATAGTTTTCATACACAAGAAAGATTGTAATATAATAAAGGAGACACTTTATCTTCACCAATAGTTTTTATCTACTATTTAGTCATTAGTTGCAGTTGTATCTGGTTTATATGTAATTGAGGGGAACAAAAAATATTACGTGCAACTTAGACTCATAAATTAAGCTTCGATATTATATCTATGCTAATGTAAGTTTTGATCTTTTGAAATACCTAGGTTATTTTGTGTTTTGTAAAATTAAAACAATTTGGTAGCACTGTATTAAGTAGTTGTATGCTACTTATTGGAGAATATTAAATTAACGACTTTTCCATGAGGTCTATTACTTTCTCATATGCTCGATTAGAAATCTCTTATGATGTGGAAACGTAATAAACAACTGTAATAAAATTGTAAACCAGATTAAGTTCTAGCCTAGGTGCAAAGTAGAATTCTACTGTACTTTTGTTACCGAAATAACTTTTACGTTAATTACGACTAAAGTGCTATTATTAAAAATAAAATAATTAATAATTAAACATGTATATTTAATGAAGTAGAAGTTAGGTGCTTGGATTCAATGAAGAGTTCACAATTAGCACTTTAATACAGCACATTTTTAACCGGCACACAGATTGAAAAATCTTCACATGTAGAAAGTCTATGGTAATCATCACAAGATAATCATTTTCTAATTCCAAGATATCGCTTTAGAGTATCCTAGTTAGTTTTTTCTGTCTGAATATATTTAAATCTGCTATCCCACAAGAATTAATATATTTCGCTAGTGCTCTGAATTGTCACTCTAAATAATTCAAGAGTTCTTTCTTAGGCAAACGTGTTCTTTATATTGTCAGTTACGTGTCATATATTTTCTAAAATCGTGTAATGCTAGAATCCTTTGTACAGGGCAGATGAGGGAGTCTTTGAGTTTAACGTATCTGCATGGTCGTTTATTCACCTTGAATTCTTTTGTATTTTCATTTTCCTCGAACCCATCACAGTTTATGACTCTAAAAAAATGTATCGATTTTGAAAAACTCACACTAAACAGCTGAAATGCTGGTCTGGAGTTCATTCATTGGAAGGAATTACGGTCAAGGTAACTAGACATAATTTTGGGCATTCAGGTGTGGAGTAATGGTACATAAATGCATACAAGCGCATGATCAACTAAGGTGTTCTTCTGATTTTCGGGTGTCACATCCAATTATTTTTTACTCGGATATTTAACGATGCTGTATCAACTGCTGGATTATTTAACGTCAATGGAATTGGTCATAGCCAGATGGTACTTGGTAAGGATACATTGCTATGAGAAAGGATTGATGTCCTCTTCGTTGGATATTTTCTCTTCTTTTTTTTTTTTTAAAATATGGAGGCAAGTTTGGGAAAATATGTGTTATAGCATACGGTTTTGGTCGCCAGTTCTTGCGTGGAAGTCCTACCTCTTTACTGGCAATAATAAATTTATCGGCTCTTACAATCAAAAGTCGTCCTCGGTAGCGCAGTTGATATAGCGCTGGCTTTCAATGCTCGAGGTTGCGGGTTCGATCCCGGCCGAGATCGATGGCATTTAAGTGTGTTTAAATGCGACAGGCTCATGTCAGTAGATTTAATGGCATGTAAAAAAACTCCTGTGGGACAAAATTCCGACACACCGCGAAGCTGATATAACCTCTGCAGTTGCGAGCGTCGTTAAATAAATCATAATTTTAAAAAATCACAATCAAAACCGCAGAAAAATGGATATTACAGATATAAGAACGAGCATACAGTTTTCTGTGTTCGTGGAATTGCTCTACACCACTTCTGAAAAATAGTCTAGTCTATGGATGGATAAAAGAAAGTCTCTTCCTTACAGATTATAGAGTATCTATAATTTCTTTTACATCAAGAACAAAACAATTATGCTTATTACTACTCGCTCACATAAACGGCACAATAAAAATCACCCCAACACCACAAGAAATATCTTCTTAATTCCATAGCAGAACGAGTTTTACATGCTCTGTCCACAGTATTAAGAGGAAAACTGCAATCTTAGAACGATCGCCACGCCAATGTTTCGCTCAGTTGCCGTGGCGACACTAGGGGTTTAAAAGTCCCATTAGACCCTTGCCGAGTTACCACACTTTCTATTCTAAATGCTCTGATAATACAGTCACAAAAATAGTTGAAAATTTAAATTGTGTGGATTTAGGTTTCTGAAGATGTGCATGTTCTATTATCAGTGCATATTTTGCTGTTTGATAGGTTATGGAAAATGTAAGCCACTTGTAAAGAGGTGTGATTGTCATGTGTCTTGTTGCAGGGTATTTTGGGGCGGTTGTGGACTGGAGGCGACTCGGGACAGGAGATGGGAGACAGCTGTGGATCAAATACCAGTCAGGAAATATGCATAAAGTGGTAAACATGGATTACTAGCTAGTGTCGATATTGAAACACAGTAAATTAGGAGTAGTGATAATAATACAGGCACAGAATATAATTAGGAATTAAATTCAGTGGATTTAGGTTTCTGAAGATTTGCATGTTTTATTAACAGTGTAGTTTGCATATCTTGCTGTTTCATAGGTTGCAGAAAATGTAAGGCACTTGTAAAGAAATGTGATGGTGATGTGCCCTGTTGCAGAGTATAGTGGTACAGTTGTGGACTGAAGATGGCTCCGGGACAGGAGATGGGAGACAGCTGTGGTTGAGATACCAGTCGGAAAATGTGCATAAACTGGTAAACATGAATTAACTAAGTAGTGTCTATATTGAAATAGAGTAAATGAGCAGTAGTAATAATACAAACACAGAATATGGTTAAGAATTAAATTTTGTGTGTTTAGCTTTGTGAAGATTTGCATGTTGTATTATCAGTGCAGTTTACATATGTTGCTGTTGATATGTAGCGGAAAATGTAAGGCACTTGTAAAGAAATGTGATTGTCATGTGTCTTGTTGCAGGGTATTTTGGGGCAGTTGCGGACTGGAAGTGGCTCTGGTACAGGAGGCGGAGACAGATGTGGATGAAATACCAGTCAGGAAAAATGCATAAACTGGTAAATATGAATTATTAATACTCTACAACAATAATAGTGGAAAGCTTGCCTGTTTAGTATTGCAAGTGGTGGCGAAAAGTAACTGTGCTGCTATCTAGCGGTTTGGATTGTTTATACACTTGTTGCGGCGTGCTAGGTTACGTGAAGAAAAATGGAGGGATGTTCGTTTGATATGCAAATCAATAGTTTCATTTAGAGTCGCAATTTTTTTTTTTTTAATTAATAAAAAGTTACAAAGTTATTGGAATAGAAATGAAATGAAACAATTCTCGTATTTTCAAATGTAATTATGATTTAGTTGTGCATGGCTTTAGAAACTTTGATACATCGCGTATTTCTTTCCTTGGCTAATGGTTATCCATACAATTTTTGATGTAATAATTTATTAGCAAATTGAAATATTTGTCAGTGAAGATACTGGCACAGTTGGTGCTTTAGAGGTGAAGCCTGTATCTTGTATTTTATCTTTTACAAGATTTAAAAATCTCTGCAGATGTGGTGTCTTTTGATAGAAAATAACTTATAGTTTGTTTTAAAATTTAGGACATTAGTGGAATATTGAAAATCATTGCTTGGTTTGCAAATGGCACTTTTGAAATTTTAGGTCAGTTGAAGTTTGTTGATTAGGCCTGTCTATAGCAAATTCAATGAATCTCTCAAAGTGTCTGTTTTAACATTATAAGTTATATTTTCCTTCAAAGACATTTTATTTTCAACAATAATAGTTACAACCTTTTCATTCAGTGGTACAATATCGGATTTTATTTGTAATAATTAATTGTAGAATGGTGTAGCAAATTTATGAAGTCAATTTTTGATAGGTGTAATTGTTGGTAAAAATAATTTTCTTCTTAGAAATCTTTCGTCTTGAGGTGAACATTAATGGAATGTTGTGGCGAAACTTGTATTGTAAGTGGAATATTGTTTTGCCATTTTGTTCTTTTTAAGCACACTTGTGACTAATGAATTCATCTTGTTGAACAATTTTAATTAAATCGGGATTTGGACTTGCTGTGTTTAGAGCTGTCATTTCCGCTTGAGCCAGTTTTTATCTTATAGGATTTCTTGCATTGAAAAAAAAAATGATTTTAATTTAGTGAAATATGAATAATGCGTTTAAAACATAGGACTAGGCAAATTATTTGACCAAATAACTATATGAATCACTTATTATGAAAAAAAACATGATTCTACTTTCTTCACAAAAATCAACAATTGATATTTTTATGTTACGCATCCCAAGACACACTATTTGGATAAAAAGAAAAAGTGAAGACTTGAAATGTTTTATACGGAGAAACTAGGCTATAAAGAAATTGTATTTTACATGACCAATGTAAAGTAGATTTATGCAGTTTAGTAACTGTGTCAGTTAACCTAATGCACTATCTAATTACACGATGGAGGAGTGTGGTGTGTTGTTTCTGTCTAATATCAGAAAAACCCACAACTTCCTTGATGCAAGATGTAATATGTTTGTTTGAGATCTTCGCCATTCTTTAATATTTTCGAAAGAAGGAGCTGTTAAATTGTGTGAAGGAATAACTATTATCTTCAGTCTGTTATTAAAAACAGAGTATTGAAAATTAACAGTCGTATGACTGATTTGAAACTGGAGTATACTTTTCCAATTTAATACATTATATTTTTACTTACCCCTAATGTTTCGAATTATGGTTATTGAATATAATTTGTGATTTTTGTACATATTAATATTCTATCCCTCTAATTGTAACGTTTCATGTAGAACTGTTGAGAGCGTTCTTAGTTAGTGCTTGCATTTTGCTTATGCCCATTAAACCTCATTAACTAATGTCTGTCTGCATTTATGTACCTATATGAACATTGCACACCTAAAAGACAAAAGCAAGTGACTGTAGTATTGGTAGCAGAAGCAGTAATAATAATAATAATAATAATAATAATAATAATAATAATAATAATAATAATCATAATCATCATCTTGTAAGAGAAAAGTAATACTGTACTCGTGTTTACAAGACTACTTCCAATCTCTATCTTTTGGAAATGTGAAGAAAGTTGTAGCATATTTTGCTAGGAATAGTTTTTACAAAAATAAAACAAACATTTCCACATTTAAGTGATATTGTGTAGGCTACAACTATAATGAGAATAATTCTTAGGACATCATGTGTTTGTTGAAGAATAAATGTCATATGACAGTTGAACGCGCTATTTGTTACATCATCCTTGTTGCCTACAATCCCTGCTGCTAGATAGCACTGGCGAATCATTGGCCACTTTTACCGTGAACTTTCTGGTATTACCATTGTAGAGTATTTGCTAGTATTAAAATGTCGTGCTTAGAGATTTTTGGGTAGAACTTGGATTCGGATTATTGTTTCGTGGATTCTAGATTCTGTGTACAGTTTGAAAAGGGTATGACTACATTAATTTGGAAATAGAATGTTTAGTTGCAAGTAATCGAAAAGTCAAATGTCATTTTGGTATTTGAATAGGTGTAATGGGTGTGTAAAGTTAGAGTGCCATTTATGGTAGGATATGAAGGCAAAGGAGCCGAAAAATTATTGGTTTGTCATTTGTTGGAATAATACTTGATTAGTGTAGAAACATACAAAATGAACTTATTAAAAACGCATTTACAGTGTGATGAAAGTTTTAGGGATATTTTGCATTGCTGCACTTTAGGGTTGTTTGGCAAGTGTATGCTGAAAGTATGCTTATGTTGATAAATATTTCCTTGTGTTGCTTACACAGGTCACAGCTGTGGATTGGATTTAAGAAATGTTAGGAACGGTACAGTTGATTTAAAATCGTAAAAGAAAAGTTGACAGCTGAGTAGTCATGGATATTGTTTTCAATGCTGCCGAGATTTTAGAATTTGGCTGCTGGTTTGAATATGTTTAATTTATGTGGAACAGTGTTACGGTACAGTTGAAATCCATGTGCCTGCATACAGTTGTAAAGGAAAATTGTTTTGAAGTTTACTTATGCCTATTGGTGGAGCATTTTAATATTAGGAGGGTTTAAGGAATTAAGTTTCCTGGTATTGTGGAAATTGTTTGCACCTGAGTGCAGTCCTGTTAGGTGAAATAAGAATAAGGTAGAAAATAGATTTTGATCTCATTGCACTGCTGTTTAGTGAAATACTCTTTCGATACGTTATTGCCTTGTGAATATAGACATATTTGTAATGATCTTGAATTCTTATGATGCTGGTAGTAATAAAATGAAATAATTGAAGTAATATTGTATTTCGCATCTCTACCGAAATGCAAATGTCATGAAGTTTTTTTGGGACACTGGGGCAATTGTGTGAAAGCAGGGATGTCTGTTTAGATAAAGTTAATAGTACAAGTAATGAGGAAATAGAAAAGGGAATTGTAAAGTAAGATGTGACATTTTGGATAACACTGAGCTGACATTATTGTGAATTTCTCCTCCAGATGGTTTGTTCTGCCGGCCAGGAGATGACCACAGGTTTTCCTGAGACCAATGAGCAAGACTGTTAAGAAGTGAAGAATTTCAAGAGGACATCAGAAGGAGTGAAGAATTTCAAGAGGACATCTGGAGTGAAGGATTTCAAGAGGACATCAGGAATGAAGAATTTCAAGAGGACATCAGGAGTGAAGGATTTCAAGAGGACATCAGGAGTGGAGGATTTCAAGAGGACTGGAGAAGTGAAGGATTTCAAGAGGTATGTCCTCAACTTAAGGTTGGAAAGATTAATAATGTAGAGTACATTAGAACAGATTATATACAGGGTAAACTGTAAGTAATGTAAATAATTGTGATGGGTGATTCCTTGAGTAAAGAGCAAAAAAAATGTCGGATAGCATTTTGCTTTATTTTGAATAGTTTTCCAGAGAAATGTCGGTTTTAAGATACATGAATTATGAAAAGTTGGTATGCTGTGCACTACAACCATCTGGGTAACGCATTAAGTTGTGTTGCTGTGAACAAAGTGCTCCATCTGAGTTGTTGAAGGTCAATGCCATCGTACCATGTACATTGCATTTAAATTAGCAAGGAAAAAAATACAGAAATATTGTAAAATTTTTTGTGTTAGATAATGGAGAACGAACACTGCTTTTTTCAAGTTAAAGAAAATCTTGAACAATTTAAAATGAAGTGTACAACTTTATTTTAATTAAGTGTTGAGAGAAGAAATGAAATGGGTAAAATTGAGAAATATGTCTCTGTTGTAGAGATGATGAACAATAGTGATGCATATTTGACGTTATGAAAACAAAATTTAAAAATGTTTAGGAAAAAATAAAAATAGAATGTGCTTATTTCATGTTGAAGTAAGGAACAAAACAAGTGTATAAGAAATGAGTTTCATTTGCTTGTTTTTGTTTGACGGTGTTGTAAAAGAATATTAATAAAGAAATAACATCACATTTGCAAGATACAGTAGAATTCTTTGTATTTGGCAAGTGTGGGACAAAGGCAGTGGGATAACTGATTTTGCTGGATAATTAGAAAATACGTTTATAGGATACATATGTAAAGACATAAAAAAATTTTTTCGTGTTGAAATGTAGT
Source organism: Periplaneta americana (assembly GCA_025594305.2). Taxonomy (NCBI): domain Eukaryota; kingdom Metazoa; phylum Arthropoda; class Insecta; order Blattodea; family Blattidae; genus Periplaneta; species Periplaneta americana. The sequence goes on along the minus strand of JAJSOF020000019.1, from coordinate 86,070,170 downwards.
AATTTTCATATATTATCATCATCATCATCATCATCAACAGCATGGCTTAGGCCTTTGGGTGGCTGCAAGTGAATAATATGTTATAATTGTATAGAGTTTTTATAAAATTTTAAAATTTACAGCTTGAAATACTAAAATATTATTCAATGTTAATTAAAATTAATCTCTCCATCGTTTACATGGATGCCCTTGGTCTCTTCTACGCTTAAGGTAATAATTCAATAATACTCTTGGGAATCTATCTTCAATCATTCTTTCGACATGTTCTAACTATTTTATCTGATAGTTTTTATCCTGAAAATAATATCTTCTATCTGCAGTTCTCTTCTTATATCCTCACTTTGCCTTTGATCAATAGGCTGATATCCCGCCACCGCTCTTAAAAACGAATCTCGGCTGCTTGCATATTTTTTTCTTTTTTTTGGGGGCAATGTCCAATATTCAGATCCATACAGAAGGGTTGGGATTGCCATTATGTTGTAGAACTTTAAGATAGTCTCCTTTTAACCCTTCCAATCAGGGTTCTTCTTAGAGTTCCACATATATGTTGGAATCTTTGTAACTTATTGTTGATATGTCGTCCTGTATTACAGCCCACATTGAAACCTGGATATTTGAAATACATTACTTGTTCTACTATGATGCCGTTGATTACTATTTTGCTTGTAAGAGGATATTTTCCTTTAAATGGTGTTACGTTTGTTTTCTTCTCCGAAATGTTCATATTATATTCACCAGCAACTACTTAACTTATATATATATATATATATATATATATATCTCTTTGTAGACCATCTTCTGAGTTTGCTATTAATACCTGATTGTTGGCATAGAGAAGAGTATCGATTTGTATATTGTTAACACAAAAATTATTTTTAAGTTTGTTTTTCCATCTGTTAATGATGTCGTCAATGTATATATTGAACAATGTGGGTGATAATGGACACTCTTGTCTTACTCCTTGATTTATAACCCTTTTAGTATTATTCCTTTTCCCGTTTATTTCAATCATTATTTGATTTTCATGATACAGGCTCTGTATTGCTCTTTTATTTCGAGGGACCGCGTTGAAATTTTTGGGGACAAACTTTAAGTTAAAGTTGTGTCCTTTGAGAATTAATGAAACAACAATTCCTGTCTTTCATAAATATTTTAAGTATTTATGTTTATAATTTTGGCTGAGGAAATAAAATGAAGTGGAAACATTCCGAGAAAAACTTAGTCAAACAGAGTAAAATGTAGTTGGGGACATAGGGGATCGTGGTTACATTTTGATGTTTGGATGTTATTTTTAATTATAAATTTTAAAATTAATCCTGTTATGCTTTGTTTCGAACTAAAACATGTGAGAGTTAGTTAATTAAATGCAAAAGTAATCAGTTAACATTTTCAAGAAACTCCTTAAATCATCTGGGACATACATTTACCCATTTCAGAATATTCACCCACTTATGATTATCCTTGTGTTTGAAAAACGTATTCGTTATTTTCAACTCATTAAATGCAGAAAAATCTATTAGTCTTGTTTCATTAGAGTTTAAAGTTGGTTGTCCATTTGTACCTAATTTTGACATAGATATTTAAAAATGAAGTTTAGAAATGCGCGCAATGTATAGTTTTAGTACTGAATACGGTAAAGTACAGTCACGAGTTTATAATGAATGTAATATATAATAGTGTAAATAATACTAGCTGTTTTCTTAATGTTATGACAATTTTAAGTAGCGGCCATGTGATGTGAAGAGCAGTGTAGCCAATGTTGCAATTATGAAGATGAAGTAGCGCTCGATGATTTGAATTTGTTTAACATATCTGTAATGTCTGCTTCCTATTTAGACTTGTCTAAACACCCCTGGATGAGTGC
>JAJSOF020000019.1:86030469-86068206 GCA_025594305.2 Periplaneta americana | reverse complement strand
TATTGCTGTGTTGCCAAGTGTACAAGAAGTAGATCTCATTATTTTTTACATTTCTACCTTTCTACTTTCGGCTATTATGCTTGTATACAAATATACTAAATCTCCCTCTCCCCCATTGTTTTACAAGTAAAAGTTTTGTCGATTTTAGCTATATAAATGTTAATTTCGAGCATTGTTATGTCAAGAGTAATGAAGTAAGAATTCGTCCACTCACCGTATTGTGTATGTATATGAGTTCAGTAAATGGTAGGCTACTGCAGTTAATAGGAGAATACAATATGCTATTGAAGGGGTAATTGGGAACAGAAGGTTCCCAAGTCAGTTCCCCCCCCCGCATGATTATAAACATGTGAGAATTGTTGGAAAAGGAAATCTGCAGATATATTTGTATTGTAAAGCATTAATTATTCTGAAATTTGGAAAGTGCAAAAGGGGCCGCTTTGTGTTATTCCTTCCACTTGCTGTACACCCGGACTGCTGGTGCTTTTATTGCTCCTGCTGCCCTTTCATTACATACAGGATTAGAAAGACGAAGAGGTGAGATATGTCTGGGTCTCAAACATCAAAGACGTGATAGCCACCACATGTCTCCGAGATGCGTATTTCATGAGGAGTGAGTGTTCTGCAGAACACACAGTAAAAATTGCAGGTTCTTAGCATGAAATTTGTGGGAGTGTATAGAATTTGAAAGCGAGTAAATGCAGGAAAATAAAAGTGTGGAAATATGACTTTAAAATGTCGATTTTCTGTGACGAAAATCTATTTGAGATTGTGAAATATAAGTGAAACATGAGTTGTGAGAGCGTTTATGTTGATAAAATGTGGTGAACGTATAAATGAAAGATGTGTATTTATATTTGTTTGCAAAAAAGTGAAATAGTTTTTATAATGGACATGATTTCACCCATGTCTTCCTTAAAGGGGAGGATGTGGGCAATATTATTTAAAAAATAGTCCACCTAGAAGTTGTGTTTAGTATTTAAATGCCAAAAGACACAGATAAGGCTTTGTGGTAGACTTGAAAGTTATTTTACCGAAATGTTAAATTTTCTGAAATCATATTGTGATTACAGTGTTGCTATTTTGTACACAAGTTAATGTAACCGAGATGTATCAATTTATGCAAGGACATTTTAATAGCTTAGAAGTAATTTTTTATTTGTCACTACTATATTTTGTCATATATTTTGCTGACTATTTTACCGTTATTTTATTGTCTAGTTTCTCTTCCATTTTCTCTCTATCTCTCTTGTATTTTGTCATCAATTTTGTGCGATATGTCCCAGAGTATTTTGCCTCTTTTGTGTTCTGGTTTCCCATCTATTTTGTCCTCTATTTTCCAGTGTATTTTTTCTGCATTTTCTTCTGTTTCCTCTTTATATTGAACTCTATTTTCCTTTGGTATCTCCTCTATTTTGCATTTATTTCTCCTGTAATACCTCCTTTATGTACCATCTACTTTTCCTTAAATTTCTGCTTTATTTTGTTCTTAATTTTCCGTGAAATGTCCCCTCTATTTTTTCTTGTATTATGTGCTGTATTTTCCAGTGTCTCCTTTATTATCCCCTCTAGTTTCCATTCTATTTTCCTCTTCCATTGTTGCTCTTTTGCCAGTATTTTGCCCTCTGTTTTCCCTGTAATTTTGAATTGTTTTGTCTATAATTTCTAATTTTTCATCTCTATTTACTCCTGTATTTTGGCACGTATTTTCTGTCTATTTTCTCTCGTATTTTCTCCTTTATTTCCCTAACGTTTTCATGTCTATTTTCTCTGCATTTTGTTCTCTATTTTTGCATCTATTTTCCACTCTACTTTGTTTTATAATATCTTGTGTATTCTTTGCTTTACTTTGTTATCTCTTTTGCCTTTACTTTCCTTTCTTTTTCACCTCTATTTTCTGTCTATTAACCCTTATCTATTTTCTCGTTTATTTTCTTCTCCATTTTGTCCTCTATTTTACCCTGTGTATTCTCCTCTATTATCGGTACTGCATCTTTTCTCTCCATTATTGCTGTTTTCTGCTTTATTATTCCGTCTATTTTGTGCTCAAATTTCTATCTACTTTGTATTCTTGTTCCATTTTCCGTCTATTTTCTCCTGTATTTTCCCTCTATTTTGTCAACTATTGTTATCTTCTCTGTTATCTCTGTCTTATCTCTCGCTAGAGGAAATAGAAGGAAAATAGATGACAAGGTACAGAGGAAAAGAGAGGGGGTAATAGAGGAGAAAATGGAGAGGAAATTAAAGGATAAATAGAGGCGGAAATAGAAAGAAACTGAAGGCAAAATACACTGGAACATAGAGGATGTAGAGGGAAAATACAGAGAGAACATAGAGGAGCAAATGAAGAGAAAATCTAAGGGAAAAATAGAGAGGAGATTAGAGGAAAGAATAGAAAAATAGAGGGAATAATAGAGGAGAGAAGTGAAGAGGTATAGTAGACGAAAAATAGGGGGATAGTAAAGGAGAAAGTGGAGGTGATAATATAAGAAAAGTTGATAAGATAATAAAGTGACAAATAGGGAGAAATGTAGAGGAGAAAATAGAGGGGAAAATGGAGTAGAAAAAAGAGAGTGTAGAGGGGAACATAAAGGCGATAATAGATTGAACAAAAGAGAGGAGGAAATACAAAGGCAAATTAGAAGGAGTAATAGAGAAGAAAATAGAGGATGAAATAAAGGAGAATATAGAGATGGAACAGAGAGGAGAAAAGATGGATATTAAGAGAAAAGAAATGGAAAATAGAGGGGAAAATACAAGGAAATATAGAGGAGAAAATGGATAGGAAAATAGAAGGAATAATAATGATAATAGTAATAATAATAATAATAATAATAATAATAATAATAATAATAATAATAATAATAATGGCTTTATTTAACCTGGCAGAGTTAAGGCCTTAAGGCCTTCTCTTACACTCAACCAGGATTAAAACTTGCTTACACAGTTGATCATAAACTTGATCAGAATTAAGTAATTACATACTGATTACATAATGAGATCAAAAGAGGTAGTTACATAAAATTTACCTCATAAAATAAAAATAAACAAAGCGAAATACATATTAATTTGTTAGAATCAAATGTGAATCACATAAAAACAGAAGCCGATAATTCAATAAAAAAAATGTACACAGTAAAAATAAAAATAAACACATTAGTATACATATTAATATTAGATTACAATTAAGTAGGACTTAGATAATTAAATCAGAAACTGACAATTGAATAAAATGTACACAAAAATAGATTAATAATAAAAACAACAACACAGTGGGATACATATTGGCGTTATGATAAACAAACACGGTTTACATAATAAAAATAAGAAAAAAAATAATAAATACAGCAGAACACATTTGCAACACGTTAGGTCTGGCAACTCATCATAAGATACTTTTCTAATTTATATTTAAAGGAAATTAAAGTTCGGCAGCCCTTGACTTCAGGCGGCAGAGAATTCCAGTGACGAGAAGTAGCAAACAGTGAAAGACGAAGAATAAAGAGATGATGTGTGCAGTGGTATTTCTAGCGTGTTGTAGGAGGAATCATGAGAAAATAGAGGGTATAATAGAGAGAATGTGCAGGATAAAATAGAAGGGAATATAAAGGAGGAAATGGAAAGGAAATTAGAGGGATAATATAGGAGGAAAAATAAGAAAATTGAGGATAATATAGAGGGAACAATGGAGGGGGATAGATAGAAGAAAATAGATCGAAATAGAGAGAAAAGAGAGAAACAATAGACGAGAAAAGACAGGGGGAAAGGTAGGAGAAAATAGAGTGGAAAATGTATGGGATAATAGAAGTGGAAAGGGAGGGAAAGTAGAGAAAATAGAGCAGAAAATGAAAGGATAATAGATGAGGAAATACAGTAGAAATAGATGGGATAATAAAGGGAGAATGAAGATGGGCAAATTGAGAGAATAGAGAGGACAGAGGAGAGAATAGATGGGGAAATACAGGGAAAATAGAGGACAAATAGATCGATATAGGGAGAAACTGTACTGTATGAGTGACAATATAGAGTGGATAATAGATGGAAAAGAGAGAAGGAAATGCAGGGGAAAGTGAAGTAGATAATAGAGGGAAAGTAGAGATAGAGGATAAAATATAAATTGGGTAAATAGAAGGGTAAAGAGTTAAGAGGGGAGATAGAGGACAAAGTAGAGGGATAATGGAGGAGAAAATAGAAGAGAATTTAGAGGGGATAATGAAAGGGAAACAGGAGAGAAAATAGAGAGGATAATAGAGCGGGTGTAGAGGAGAAAATAGGGGGATAATGGAGTATAAAGTAGAGGGAATTGTACTGGAGGAGAAAATAGGAGGGATATACAGAAGAGACAACGGAGGAGAATATAGAGGTATAATAGAGTAGAAAATAGAGTGTGTAATAGAGTTGAAAATTTAGGGAAAATGAGGAGAAAATGGAGAGGATAATAGAGTTGAAAATAAAGGCGAAAATACATGGAAATTAGAGGCGATAATAGAGTAGAAAATAGAGGGAATAAGTAATACCGACAATGTGTGTGTGTGTGTTTTTTTTTTTTTTTTAAGTTAAAAAATTTTATTAGTTTTATATTGTGCGCCATGGAATGAAATATGAACTCCGATGGTTCGTTTGTTCGCGAGACGGCGTCTCGAAGAGTCCGAGATGGTTAGCCAGTGTCGCCAATCGAGCTATTTTGTTAAATATTATTGAAAATTGTTTTTTTTTTTTTTGCCAACAACTTGTTTTGTCTTTATATTGCTGAAATAGGGATTAAGAAACTTTTGACGCTAGAAAATAATGATTTCTATAGATAATAAGGAATGAGACGAATTTTGAAGTACTGTTTAGGAATTTTGGGTGAGACGTGTGTTGGCAACAACGAATGCAGTGCATTGAGTGGAAAATGAATATGGCTGACTTTTGTGAGGTGCGTAAATTTATTGTGTTGTGTTTTTTGAATACAAAATGGATATAAATATGCCAGGTAAGAATATTTGGGAAAAGTTTGGCCTGTGAGAGTTATAAATGAGTTAGAGGTACTTGAGAAACTGTTGGATAAAGTTGAGGCATACATAGGTAATTCGTATCGAGGTTTTCTGGAGGAATGGGTTGTAATATTGATGAATGTATCGTAATTTCGCGACAATAACGTATAATTTAATTATATGATGTAGATGACGTATAATTTAATAATATATAATGTGTAAGTCTACTGGTCTATAGTTCGCCATATTGTCCGTTTTGAGTGACTTGTGATATAAAATAAAGAATAAAGCATTGCGGATTAATATTCTTGAAGATATAATGCATTTAGTAGTAGTAGTAGTAGTAGTAGTAGTAGTAGTAAATGCAGTTCCTTTATTTTGAGGTTTCGTAGGTTACCGAAGATTTAAACGACTTTTGTCATGTTTCAGGACATTTTGGGGCAGTTTGAGAGTAGGTGTTTGATTCTGTGGAGTGACACAGAAGATGAGAATGGTAGTGAAGCTGCACTGTGAGAGAAGATGGGAGGCAACTGTGGAGCAAATTGCAGTGACGATATATGCATAAAGTGGTAAATATGGATTACAAACTAATGTCTATATTTGAACACAGTAAATTAGGAGTAAGAAGGTGTGCATGTTGTATTATCTGTGCATATCTTGCTGTTTCATAGGTTGAAAAAATGTAAGGCACTTGTAAAGAAATGTGATTGTCAAATGTTGTATTGCAGGGTATTTTGGGGCAGTTTCGGACAGGAGGCAGCTCTGGGACATGAGATGAGAGACAACTGTGGATGAAATACAGTCAGGAAACATGCATAAACTGGTAAATATGAATTTGTAACTGGTGTCGATATTTAGACACAATAAATTAGGAGTAATAATAATACCAGAGCGGGTAGAAGAGAAGTGACGATACTTCCACTAGTCCAGAGGTTCGTCGCAGAAGCGGCGCTCGCTCTGCTTTCTGTTCTCAGTTTCAGGAGCGCTATTTGAGTCAATGCAGATGTTTTTAAAATACCCACTAGATAAAAAGTATATTATAGTTTATCACAATAGTTTACTTATTTAAAATGTAATACTACTACATTAACTACTCTTGAGTTATATCATTCACTCCTGAATCGTAAATACGAGTATAATAATCAACAGTAAACTGGAACATTCTGTCAGCTTCAGAGAGAAGAACGCAAAAAAAGTACAGCTTCGCAAAACTGAACATTTTTGTGTTGTTGTAAGTACATTTTGACACAAAATTATAGTTTTCGATATACAAGAAAGTATAATATAATATAATATATATATATATATATATATCAAATGGGACATTATATTTTCACCAATACTTTTTTACTACTGCAGAGCGGGTAGAAGACGTTACTTCCTCTAGTTCAGTGGATCGTACCCGAGTGGGCGCTAGCCCTATTTTCAGTGCCCAGTTTCAAGATCGCTATTCAAGTGAATGAAAAAGGTTTTAAAAAATAAGCCATTAGATAAGAATGTATTGAAAAGGGGTACAGGGACATAATTTTATTTTTACTTCAATTTTTATCGTACCTGAGTTTTTGAATGTACTTCTACTCCCACCCCTTCTACTAGTAAACTTCAACCGTTCACGTCACAGAGCCGAGGGCGCGTAAGCGAGTACTGAGTTAACGAGTATAGTACGTTCCAGAAATATGTTTTTCCAGTGACGAAAAAGCTTTCAATATTGAATCATATTTTCGTACAGGTAGTGTCGTCCGTTTTGCCTACGTCGCATTCCGGTTTCCCCACCTGCTTCTATTCGCCCCTCTGTTAAGTCTAGTAGCTGGGCTATCTTAGTTCTTTTCTGAAAACATTAATTTCTGTTAGGAATTGGACGTCTACGTAATATTATACAAGTGTTTAAAATAACTTAAATAAAAGGGCCTCGTTAAATCATTAACTGTCACGTGATCCCCTTCCCCTTTCTACAACCCTGCGACAAAACCACTTGAATGGACAGTAGATAGGATTTTGAGTAATTTTATCTTTTCAGATTGGGCAGAAGTGAAGATTGAATTTACAGTACGTAAGGTATTCTTTTATAGAGTAGATATGGAATTATTTCAACATGAGTTACTCGAAGGACAGAAACTGCTAATTGGAATTAGGTACAGTAGTCTATAGTGCGATAATATGCAGAAAAGAACTGAAGCCTGTATCGAAATGAGCGGCCACCATTTTAAAAAATGTGTTTAAATATCCATATTATGATTATTTTCAATTTAACTTCATTCTCTATATTGTACGCTAATGTGCTGTAACAGTACAATATACACTGCATAATTAATAAGTCCGAATGAATAGCTCAATTCGTGAGTAAAAAACACTAAGTATTAATACAGTACTGTATTTTGATTAAACAAAACCTAATGAAAATTATCAAACTCAAAATTGCGGTATTTCCTAGTTTACATAAATGGATGAACTACTTTTCTTCCCTCCTATACCTAGTAAAGTGATTTGTATTTTATGCGGTATCATCGAACTCCAGTCGTGGAAGGGGTAGCAAATGGTGTTTCCTGTTTCAATCGTTAATAGAAAGGTATAGCCAGGTTAATATTAAAAATGTTAGTAAAAATAAAATGATGTCCCTGTACTTAGTTACAATATTTTACTTCTTTAAAATGTAATATTACTATATTAACAAATTGTGAGTTATATAACACAACTCTGAATAGTAAATATAATAATTAACAGAAAAAATGGACCATTGTGCCGGCTTCAGCCAGAAATACGCAAAAAAAAAGTACAGCATCGCAAAAATAAAAATTTTATGGCATTATAAAGTACGCATTGACATGAAATTATAGTTTTCATACACAAGAAAGATTGTAATATAATAAAGGAGACACTTTATCTTCACCAATAGTTTTATCTACTATTTAGTCATTAGTTGCAGTTGTATCTGGTTTATATGTAATTCAGGGGAACAAAAATATTACATGCAACTTAGACTCATAAATTAAGCTTCGATATTATATCTATGCTAATGTAAGTTTTGATCTTTTGAAATACCTAGGTTATTTTGTGTTTTGTAAAATTAAAACAATTTGGTAGCACTGTATTAAGTAGTTGTATGCTACTTATTGGAGAATATTAAATTAACGACTTTTCCATGAGGTCTATTACTTTCTCATATGCTCGATTAGAAATCTCTTATGATGTGGAAACGTAATAAACAACTGTAATAAAATTGTAAACCAGATTAAGTTCTAGCTTAGGTGCAAAGTAGAATTCTACTGTACTTTTTGTTACCGAAATAACTTTTACGTTAATTACGACTAAAGTGCTATTATTAAAATGAAATAATTAATAATTAAACATGTATATTTAATGAAGTAAAAGTTAGGTGCTTGGATTCAATTAAGAGTTCACAATTAGCACTTTAATACAGCACATTTTTAACCGGCACACAGATTGAAAAATCTTCACATGTAGAAAGTCTATGGTAATCATCACAAGATAATCATTTTCTAATTCCAAGATATCGCTTTAGAGTATCCTAGTTAGTTTTTCTGTCTGAATATATTTAAATCTGCTATCCCACAAGAATTAATATATTTCGCTAGTGCTCTGAATTGTCACTCTAAATAATTCAAGAGTTCTTTCTTAGGCAAACGTGTTCTTTATATTGTCAGTTACGTGTCATATATTTTCTAAAATCGTGTAATGCTAGAATCCTTTGTACAGGGCAGATGAGGGAGTCTTTGAGTTCAACGTATCTGCATGGTCGTTTATTCACCTTTGAATTCTTTTTTGTATTTTCATTTCCTCGAACCCATCACAGTTTATGACTCTAAAAAATGTATCGATTTTGAAAAACTCACACTAAACAGCTGAAATGCTGGTCTGGAGTTCATTCATTGGAAGGAATTACGGTCAAGGTAACTAGACATAATTTTGGGCATTCAGGTGTGGAGTAATGGTACATAAATGCATACAAGCGCATGATCAACTAAGGTGTTCTTCTGATTTTCGGGTGTCACATCCAATTATTTTTTACTCGGATATTTAACGATGCTGTATCAACTGCTGGATTATTTAACGTCAATGGAATTGGTCATAGCCAGATGGTACTTGGTAAGGATACATTGCTATGAGAAAGGATTGATGTCCTCTTCGTTGGATATTTTCTCTTCTTTTCTTTTTTTTAAAATATGGAGGCAAGTTTGGGAAAATATGTGTTATAGCATACGGTTTTGGTCGCCAGTTCTTGCGTGGAAGTCCTACCTCTTTACTGGCAATAATAAATTTATCGGCTCTTACAATCAAAAGTCGTCCTCGGTAGCGCAGTTGATATAGCGCTGGCTTTCAATGCTCGAGGTTGCAGGTTCGATCGGCCGAGATCGATGGCATTTAAGTGTGTTTAAATGCGACAGGCTCATGTCAGTAGATTTAATGGCATGTAAAAAAACTCCTGTGGGACAAAATTCCGACACACCGCGAAGCTGATATAACCTCTGCAGTTGCGAGCGTCGTTAAATAAATCATAATTTTAAAAAATCACAATCAAAACCGCAGAAAAATGGATATCACAGATATAAGAACGAGCATACAGTTTTCTGTGTTCGTGGAATTGCTCTACACCACTTCTGAAAAATAGTCTAGTCTATGGATGGATAAAAGAAAGTCTCTTCCTTACAGATTATAGAGTATAATTTCTTTTACATCAAGAACAAAACAATTAGGCTTATTACTACTCGCTCACATAAACGGCACAATAAAAATCACCCCAACACCACAAGAAATATCTTCTTAATTCCATAGCAGAACGAGTTCTACATGCTCTGTCCACAGTATTAAGAGGAAAACTGCAATCTTAGAACGATCGCCACGCCAATGTTTCGCTCAGTTGCCGTGGCGACACTAGGGGGTTTAAAAGTCCCATTAGACCCTTGCCGAGTTACCACACTTTCTATTCTAAACGCTCTGATAATACAGTCACAAAAAATAGTTGAAAATTTAAATTGTGTGGATTTAGGTTTCTGAAGATGTGCATGTTCTATTATCAGTGCATATTTTGCTGTTTGATAGGTTGCGGAAAATGTAAGCCACTTGTAAAGAGGTGTGATTGTCATGTGTCTTGTTGCAGGGTATTTTGGGGGCGGTTGTGGACTGGAGGCGACTCCGGGACAGGAGATGGGAGACAGCTGTGGATCAAATACCAGTCAGGAAATATGCATAAAGTGGTAAACATGGATTACTAGCTAGTGTCGATATTGAAACACAGTAAATTAGGAGTAGTGATAATAATACAGGCACAGAATATAATTAGGAATTAAATTCAGTGGATTTAGGTTTCTGAAGATTTGCATGTTTTATTAACAGTGTAGTTTGCATATCTTGCTGTTTCATAGGTTGCAGAAAATGTAAGGCACTTGTAAAGAAATGTGATGGTGATGTGTCCTGTTGCAGAGTATAGTGGTACAGTTGTGGACTGAAGATGGCTCCGGGACAGGAGATGGGAGACAGCTGTGGTTGAGATACCAGTCGGAAAATGTGCATAAACTGGTAAACATGAATTAACTAAGTAGTGTCTATATTGAAATAGAGTAAATGAGCAGTAGTAATAATACAAACACAGAATATGGTTAAGAATTAAATTTTGTGTGTTTAGCTTTGTGAAGATTTGCATGTTGTATTATCAGTGCAGTTTACATATGTTGCTGTTGATATGTAGCGGAAAATGTAAGGCACTTGTAAAGAAATGTGATTGTCATGTGTCTTGTTGCAGGGTATTTTGGGGCAGTTGCGGACTGGAAGTGGCTCTGGTACAGGAGGCGGGAGACAGATGTGGATGAAATACCAGTCAGGAAAAATGCATAAACTGGTAAATATGAATTATTAATACTCTATAACAATAATAGTGGAAAGCTTGCCTGTTTAGTATTGCAAGTGGTGGCGAAAAGTAACTGTGCTGCTATCTAGCGGTTTGGATTGTTTATACACTCGTTGCGGCGTGCTAGGTTACGTGAAGAAAAATGGAGGGATGTTCGTTTGATATGCAAATCAGTAGTTTCATTTAGAGTCGCAATTTTTTTTTTAATTAATAAAAAGTTACAAAGTTATTGGAATAGAAATGAAATGAAACAATTCTCGTATTTTCAAATGTAATTATGATTTAGTTGTGCATGGCTTTAGAAACTTTGATACATCGCGTATTTCTTTCCTTGGCTAATGGTTATCCATAAAATTTTTGATGTAATAATTTATTAGCAAATTGAAATATTTGTCAGTGAAGATACTGGCACAGTTGGTGCTTTAGAGGTGAAGCCTGTATCTTGTATTTTATCTTTACAAGATTTAAAAATCTCTGCAGATGTGGTGTCTTTTGATAGAAAATAACTTATAGTTTGTTTTAAAATTTAGGACATTAGTGGAATATTGAAAATCATTGCTTGGTTTGCAAATGGCACTTTTGAAATTTTTAGGTCAGTTGAAGTTTGTTGATTAGGCCTGTCTATAGCAAATTCAATGAATCTCTCAAAGTGTCTGTTTTAACATTATAAGTTATATTTTCCTTCAAAGACATTTTATTTTCAACAATAATAATTACAACCTTTTCATTCAGTGGTACAATATTGGATTTTATTTGTAATAATTAATTGTAGAATGGTGTAGCAAATTTATGAAGTCAATTTTTGATAGGTGTAATTGTTGGGAAAATAATTTTCTTCTTAGAAATCTTTCGTCTTGAGGTGAACATTAATGGAATGTTGTGGCGAAACTTGTATCGTAAGTGGAATATTGTGACTAATGAATTCATCTTGTTGAACAATTTTAATTAAATCGGGATTTGGACTTGCTGTGTTTAGAGCTGTCATTTCCGCTTGAGCCAGTTTTTATCTTATAGGATTTGTTGCATTGAAAAAAAAATGATTTTAATTTAGTGAAATATGAATAATGCGTTTAAAACATAGGACTAGGCAAATTATTTGACCAAATAACTATATGAATCACTTATTATGAAAAAAACATGATTCTACTTTCTTCACAAAAATCAACAATTGATATTTTTATGTTACGCATCCCAAGACACACTATTTGGATAAAAGAAAAAGTAAAGACTTGAAATGTTTTATACGGAGAAACTAGGCTATAAAGAAATTGTATTTTTACATGACCAATGTAAAGTAGATTTATGCAGTTTAGTAACTGTGTCAGTTAACCTAATGCACTATCTAATTACGATGGAGGAGTGTGGTGTGTTGTTTCTGTCTAATATCAGAAAAACCCACAACTTCCTTGATGCAAGATGTAATATGTTTGTTTGAGATCTTCGCCATTCTTTAATATTTTCGAAAGAAGGAGCTGTTAAATTGTGTGAAGGAATAACTATTATCTTCAGTCTGTTATTAAAAACAGAGTATTGAAAATTAACAGTCGTATGACTGATTTGAAACTGGAGTATACTTTTCCAATTTAATACATTATATTTTTTACTTACCCCTATGTTTCGAATTATGGTTATTGAATATAATTTGTGATTTTTGTACATATTAATATTCTATCCCTCTAATTGTAACGTTTCATGTAGAACTGTTGAGAGCGTTCTTAGTTAGTGCTTGCATTTTGCTTATGCCCATTAAACCTCATTAACTAATGTCTGTCTGCATTTATGTACCTATATGAACATTGCACACCTAAAAGACAAAAGCAAGTGACTGTAGTATTGGTAGCAGAAGCAGTAATAATAATAATAATAATAATAATAATAATAATAATAATAATAATAATAATCATAATCATCATCTTGTAAGAGAAAAGTAATACTGTACTCGTGTTTACAAGACTACTTCCAATCTCTATCTTTTGGAAATGTGAAGAAAGTTGTAGCATATTTTGCTAGGAATAGTTTTTACAAAAAATAAAACAAACTTTTCCACATTTAAGTGATATTGTGTAGGCTACAACTATAATGAGAATAATTCTTAGGACATCATGTGTTTGTTGAAGAATAAATGTCGTATGACAGTTGAACGCGCTATTTGTTACATCATCCTTGTTGCCTACAATCCCTGCTGCTAGATAGCACTGGCGAATCATTGGCCACTTTTACCGTGAACTTTCTGGTATTACCATTGTAGAGTATTTGCTAGTATTAAAATGTCGTGCTTAGAGATTTTGGGTAGAACTTGGATTCGGATTATTGTTTCGTGGATTCTAGATTCTGTGTACAGTGTGAAAAGGGTATGACTACATTAATTTGGAAATAGAATGTTTAGTTGCAAGTAATCGAAAAGTCAAATGTCATTTTGGTATTTGAATAGGTGTAATGGGTGTGTAAAGTTAGAGTGCCATTTATGGTAGGATATGAAGGCAAAGGAGCCGAAAATTATTGGTTTGTCATTTGTTGGAATAATACTTGATTAGTGTAGAAACATACAAGATGAACTTATTAAAATGCATTTACAGTGTGATGAAAGTTTTAGGGATATTTTGCATTGCTGCACTTTAGGGTTGTTTGGCAAGTGTATGCTGAAAGTATGCTTATGTTGATAAATATTTCCTTGTGTTGCTTACACAGGTCACAGCTGTGGATTGGATTTAAGAAATGTTAGGAACGGTACAGTTCATTTAAAATCATAAAAGAAAAGTTGAAAGCTGAGTAGTCATGGATATTGTTTTCAATGCTGCCGAGATTTTAGAATTTGGCTGCTGGTTTGAATATGTTTAATTTATGTGGAACAGTGTTACGGTACAGTTGAAATCCATGTGCCTGCATACAGTTGTAAAGGAAAATTGTTTTGAAGTTTACTTATGCCTATTGGTGGAGCATTTTAATATTAGGAGGGGTTTAAGGAATTAAGTTTCCTTGTATTGTGGAAATTGTTTGCACCTGAGTGCAGTCCTGTTAGGTGAAATAAGAATAAGGTAGAAAATAGATTTTGATCTCATTGCACTGCTGTTTAGTGAAATACTCTTTCGATACGTTATTGCCTTGTGAATATAGACATTTTTGTAATGATGTTGAATTCTTATGATGTTGGTAGTAATAAAATGAAATAATTGAAGTAATATTGTATTTTGCATCTCTACCGAAATGCAAATGTCATGAAGTTTTTGTTGGGACACTGGGGCAATTGTGTGAAAGCAGGGATGTCTGTTTAGAGAAAGTTAATAGTACAAGTAATGAGGAAATAGAAAAAGGAATTGTAAAGTAAGATGTGACATTTTGGATAACACTGAGCTGACATTATTGTGAATTTCTCCTCCAGATGGTTTGTTCTGCCGGCCAGGAGATGACCACAGGTTTTCCTGAGACCAATGAGCAAGACTGTTAAGAAGTGAAGAATTTCAAGAGGACATCAGAAGGAGTGAAGAATTTCAAGAGGACATCTGGAGTGAAGGATTTCAAGAGGACATCAGGAATGAAGAATTTCAAGAGGACATCAGGAGTGAAGGATTTCAAGAGGACATCAGGAGTGGAGGATTTCAAGAGGACTGGAGAAGTGAAGGATTTCAAGAGGTATGTCCTCAACTTAAGGTTGGAAAGATTAATAATGTAGAGTACATTAGAACAGATTATATACAGGGTAAACTGTAAGTAATGTAAATAATTGTGATGGGTGATTCCTTCAGTAAAGAGCAAAAAAAAATGTCGGATAGCATTTTGCTTTATTTTGAATAGTTTTCAGAGAAACGTCGGTTTTAAGATACATGAATTATGAAAAGTTGGTATGCTGTGCACTACAACCATCTGGGTAACGCATTAAGTTGTGTTGCTGTGAACAAAGTGCTCCATCTGAGTTGTTGAAGGTCAATGCCATCGTACCATGTACATTGCATTTAAATTAGCAAGAAAAAAAATACAGAAATGTTGTAAAATTTTTTGTGTTCGAACTGTGTTAGATAATGGAGAATGAACACTGCTTTTTTCAAGTTAAAGAAAATCTTGAACAATTTAAAATCAACTATACAACTTTATTTTAATTAAGTGTTGAGAGAAGAAATGAAATGGGTAAAATTGAGAAATATGTCTCTGTTGTAGAGATGTTGAACAATAGTGATGCATATTTGACGTTATGAAAACAAAATTTAAAAATGTTTAGGAAAAAATAAAAATAGAATGTGCTTATTTCATGTTGAAGTAAGGAACAAAACAAGTGTATAAGAAATGAGTTTCATTTGCTTGTTTTTGTTTGACGGTGTTCTAAAAGAATATTAATAAAGAAATAACATCACATTTGCAAGATACAGTAGAATTCTTTGTATTTGGCAAGTGTGGGACAAAGGCAGTGGGATAACTGATTTTGCTGGATAATTAGAAAATACGTTTATAGGATACATATGTAAAGACATAAAATTTTTTTTCTGTGTTGAAATGTAGTAATTTTCATATATCATCATCATCATCAGCAGCATGGCTTAGGCCTTTGGCTTGTTCTGGTTTCAAGTATTGTGCTTAGGTGAATAATATGTTATAATTGTATAGAGTTTTTATAAAATTTTAAAATTTACAGCTTGAAATACTAAAATATTATTCAATGTTAATTAAAATTAATCTCTCCATCGTTTACATGGATGCCCTTGGTCTCTTCTACGCTTAAGGTAATAATTCAATAATACTCTTGGGAATCTATCTTCAATCATTCTTTCGACATGTTCTAACTATTTTATCTGATAGTTTTTATCCTGAAAATAATATCTTCTATCTGCAGTTCTCTTCTTATATCCTCACTTTGCCTTTGATCAATAGGCTGATATCCCGCCACCGCTCTTAAAAACGAATCTCGGCTGCTTGCATATTTTTTTTTTTTTTTTGGGGGGGCAATGTCCAATATTCAGATCCATACAGAAGGGTTGGGATTGCCATTATGTTGTAGAACTTTAAGATAGTCTCCTTTTAACCCTTCCAATCAGGGTTCTTCTTAGAGTTCCACATATATGTTGGAATCTTTGTAACTTATTGTTGATATGTCGTCCTGTATTACAGCCCACATTGAAACCTGGATATTTGAAATACATTACTTGTTCTACTATGATGCCGTTGATTACTATTTTGCTTGTAAGAGGATATTTTCCTTTAAATGGTGTTACGTTTGTTTTCTTCTCCGAAATGTTCATATTATATTCACCAGCAACTACTTAACTTATATATATATATATATATATATATATATATCTTTTTTGTAGACCATCTTCTGAGTTTGCTATTAATACCTGATCGTTGGCATAGAGAAGAGTATCGATTTGTATATTGTTAAGACAAAAATTATTTTTAAGTTTGTTTTTCCATCTGTTAATGGTGTCGTCAATATATATATTGAACAATGTGGGTGATAATGGACACTCTTGTCTTACTCCTTGATTTATAACCCTTTTAGTATTATTCCTTTTCCCGTTTATTTCAATCATTATTTGATTTTCATGATACAGGCTCTGTATTGCTCTTTTATTTCGAGGGACCGGCGTTACGAAATTTTTGGGGACAAACTTTACGTTAAAGTTGTGTCCTTTGAGAATTAAACAAACAACAATTCCTGTCTTTCATAAATATTTTAAGTATTTATTTTTATAATGTTGGCTGAGGAAATAAAATGAAGTGGAAACATTCCGAGAAAAACTTAGTCAAACAGAGTAAAATGTAGTTGGGGACATAGGGGATCGTGGTTACATTTTGATGTTTGGATGTTATTTTTTAATTATAAATTTTAAAATTAATCCTTTTATGCTTTGTTTCGAACTAAAACATGTGAGAGTTAGTTAATTAAATGCAAAAGTAATCAGTTAACATTTTCAAGAAACTCCTTAAATCATCTGGGACATACATTTACCCATTTCAGAATATTCACCCACTTATGATTATCCTTGTGTTTGAAAAACGTATTCGTTATTTTCAACTCATTAAATGCAGAAAAATCTATTAGTCTTGTTGCATTAGAGTTTAAAGTTGGTTGTCCATTTGTACCTAATTTTGACATAGATATTTAAAAATGAAGTTTAGAAATGCGCGCAATGTATAGTTTTAGTACTGAATACGGTAAAGTACATTCACGAGTTTATAATGAATGTAATACATAATAGCGTAAATAATACTAGCTGTTTTCTTAATGTTATGACAATTTTAAGTAGCGGCCATGTGATGTGAAGAGCAGTGTAGCCAATGTTGCAATTATGAAGATGAAGTAGCGCTCGATGATTTGAATTTGTTTAACATATCTGTAATGTCTGCTTCCTATTTAGACTTGTCTAAACACCCCTTCGAAATGGATGAGTGCATTGTTTGGAAGGCTCAAGTGATAGTTTACCAATGCTATCTGATCTAGTTGAGGGACATAATGGGGTTTTCTGTGTACACTTTCATGCGTGAACAATGTAAAGAGTAAACAATATGGGGCGTGTGCGATCCACGATAAGCACTCACATATTCGTCCGAGTCTTCCCTTTTGCATGAATAACTTTGATTTTTGGCGTGGGCAAAAATGGTGTTGTTTTGATATTGCCAGTTATTTGGGTGCTGGATACAAGGGATTTTACTGTATATAGTTTATCATCGTCTATGAAAAAAAAAAGAAAAGGTTGCTATGACAAATGTGATATATTAAATATAGCATTGGCAAATCTTTTTGTAATGTTAACTACGATAATGTATATTAAGCACGGTTTTGTCTAATGATAAAGAGTGATGTAGAGAAAATTTTATTTTGAAACTGTGTGAGTTAATTTTGATTACATATTTGGTGAACACAGCCAATAAGAAATGTAATTGTACTAGGAGCGTTATCTTGAGCCAGTTAGAAATAGTTATGTCCAACTGTAATTTTTAAAGTAGTATTCGGTAAATTTACATGAAATTTTCTGAGTCATATTTAAAAGCAATTGTGTTAGGTTTTTTTTTTTTTTTTCCGTTGCATATACGAGCTGCCTTACAGTGTTGTTGCAGGAGAATGAGAGCTTCCATGGGTTTGGATCAAATTTCTGTGCATTTCATTTATTACCATAATACACTTGTCTCTTAAACTGACTGAGCAGATTGGGAATAATTAATTGAATAGCTTTCCGAAAATATACTACAAGATGTTTCATATGAAATAATTTTTTTTCTGGAAAAGGAAAGAGAATGGAGCAAAATTGTAAGAAAGTATTTTGTTTTAAACAACTGAAAGATTAACGTCTTGAAATGAATGATATTACTTATGGTTTACCTTGTAGATGTAAGAGCACCCATAGTCGAGAGGACACCTATAGTTGACACCCAATTTTAAAATGAATTTGTGTTTTCTGTAAGGTTGACAGCTGTGTCAACTTGAGGTTTTGAACTTAATATTGCATTTAAAACTAGTTTAAATATGCTTTGCACAGAGTGCATGAATATCCTTATTTGTTTCGTCTGCAACTTATAGAAGCTATAGTTGACAGGAGCTGTCAACCTTAAGTACCCAATGTTTCAGCTTTAGGAGGCAATATTGAAGAAGACTAACCATTTTTTAGACAAAAGAATTGGACAATATTTCTAACAATCAACAGGTTAAGCACATCTGTTGGGAAAACATGTAGTTTGGTTTGATGGACAAATTGAAAACTTGACAGCATAATAGTGGAGCTTGCTCCACAGAGGATTGTCTGGAAGAAAGTAAAAATCGTACAACTAGAAGAAAACACAGCAAGAAATACGAGTGTATTAGAGCTACAACCTGAAACAGAACCACCTATGCCCATGACACCACAACCAGTTGATCCAGAACCACCTATTCCCACAACACCACAGCCAGTTGAACCAGAACCACCTATTCCCACAACACCACAGCCAGTTGAACCAGAACCACCTATTCCCATGATACCACAAGCAGTTGAACAGAATGACGTATGTCCACAAGACCACAGCGAATTGAAGTATTAGAACCTCCTTCACTGTGAGAAGAGAAAGCACCTGAAGTGGCGTCCACAAGCAATGGTTCTGTGCCTTCAGCATTGAAAAGGGGTTTATTTTGGTCTCACTTTGTTAAAAGAAAAGCCCCCAAAAATAGAGAAATAATTCCTGCTGTAATTACGTCACCATAAGCATTATTTATTTATTTATTTATCCTAGTAGAGATAAGGCCATCTTTTCCCCATTAGAATATCTTAAAAAAAGTAAGGTAATAACAAGAAACTAGAGAAAGAGAAGACGAATGGAAGAGAGCAAGAGAAGAAAAAGAAGTGGCAAGGGAAGAAAGAGAGAGAGAAATGTCGGAATGAGAAAGTTGAGATGAAAGTGCGGTTTCATTGATGAATACTAGTGACTCTGAGTGGTGTGAGGAGGATTCTGATGAGATGTGGTAGGAAGTCTTGAGCAAGGGAAGCTTAAAGGGGGGCATTTCATAATTTGTGAATTTGTTAGGGGAAAGAGAAATATATCTAGATTTACTCATCTCTGTATTTTTTTTAAATAGAAATTATGGTTTTGAGAAGTGTTGATGCAAGTGAAGCAGATGAAAATGACATTTCTTGTATATATTAGAATCAAATGATTGGGTATGTGGAGATTCCAGGGTGAACTAAAAGGGGGGGAACAGATAACATATCTTTAGAAAAAGTGACTGAATGCAAGGAGAAATAATTGGATCTTTGTATAATATTGGTGTTTTAAAGTACTTGTATTAAATGAAAGTTGTTGTAAAGTAATAATACCATTACAATAAAAGCTTAATAAGTTATATAAGGTGTTTTATTGTGTATTCCAGTGACATAATTTTTTCAGGCTATAAAAAAAACTGTGTCAACTATAGGTGCATGTCAAGAGATTATTGTTTAATGTAATTTTGAATATAAATATATTAACACATATGTATATTAAAGTAGGGATTTGGAGGTGTCAGTTTTTTAAATTCTTTCTTATAGTAAAGTACAATTGGAGGATCGAAAAAAAAAAAACAGTACATGTTTCCTTAACATGTCGACTACTGGTGCTCTTATCTTATAGATTGAGTAGGAGAGACAAAGTAGATAGATATTGACTTACAATATGCCAGCTGATTGTGGTAAGATTTAACACCATGAGTATCCATCATGGTGTGCCTTAACATTTGTGTATTTAGGTGACACCATAACTGTATTTACGTTTTATTGCTGTTCTGCTATTTCTTTCTAATACTCTTAGTACACTCTTTGAATTACTTGCTATTTATGCAATGATGTTAATATTTGGTCCTTGCAAATGCCATCTATAGTAGTGTCTATCTCTTTCTATTGTTATATATTAATTGTATCCTAGTTTTTTTCCGTGGTCCTGGTTTGTCCATAAGCATGCAGTTTTTTTATGCATCATTTACAAGTTTATGTAAAATTTGTAGTTATCACTATTCATGACTTTGTAGGTGCCTTTTAGTTTCCCTGTCACTGTTGACTATATGCTGCTTTATCTATCGGAACTATTTGCCCTAGTGAAATCAATATTTATGATTTAGTATTTGATGTACAATTTTCACATTTTGTTTCTGATCTTTCTTCCTCTTTCACTTATACTTATCAGTATTCATTGGTATGCTGTTACTATATAGTACTAATCCTGATTGGTGTTTATTTCTGCCATATTTTTATCTTTGTGTTTGTTACTATATATTTATAGTTGCATTTCATTTTCTATTGCTATTATCCCTTGCATTCTTTCATATCACGTACACCTTTTTGATGAACTAACTCTTTACTCTCTTCTGGCCGTGGTCTTCCTTGTATCTGTGTTATTTATTTGATGTTTTGTGCTTTGTTGATGCATTTTTGAATCTCTCCTTCCTCTCTTGTCTGTTGACTAACCTCGGTTTGCCCGAGCTGATTTGTAGCTTTGTTCTTTCACCCACTCTGGCCGTTGGTATGATTATGTATTAATGATAGCTGAACTGCTGCTGTGACATCCTGTATGATATAGTAATAGATTTGTGGGAACATAATGGTACGTCACAGTTTTTCCTTGTTTGTAAAAAATATTTGAAATTGAAATAGCTGCTGGTTTTCATGTAGCAACTTTGCGAATATAGTTTATTGTTGATGTTCATATTTGGGAAATTTGTAATATTTTTCTGCTCTTTAGTGATAATGCAATAGGAGTAGGAAACTTGTATCAGAGCTGGTTTTCTAGAGATTTTTTCGTGAACATAACTGCATGTAGTTGAAAATATCAGCTGGCATAGTGTAGTGGAAAATGAAATGGTTTGTGAAAAACATGAAATGAATTGTATTGTGTATATGAGAAAAACGAGGAGTTGGATGCAATTGTGTTCTTTTCCAGAGGCAGTGAATTTTGTTTAGTGTATGATCTTGTTGTGTCTTTGTGATTGTAAATGATCATTAGCAGTGTGATTTGTTGGCATTAATGATATGAGCGAAATCTGTTGGAAAGTGAATGTAATCATGGAAATGTGTTAGTGGAAGTAGAAAAATTGAGTGAAAAATATATTGGAGTTTTTGGCTAATTGTTGTGAATAGACAATATTACTTGATAATTATGATATGTTGAACGAAGCAAGGGTTTCATAGAGAATTGAAGTTAAATGCACATTTGTACATATTTCATTGTTGAGCATAACATAATACAGTCTGATCTTTAAGTTGCTCTACAGTAGTGGAATAAGCGAGAACCGACTAGATACAAGGAATGTAGTGGTAATCCTGGTTATATGTAGGCGTGTTAGCATTGAGTGTAATGAATGAATAATAATAATAATAATAATAATAACAATAAATGAAGTTACGCATTTAAATAAGATTCTGAAAATGTCCTTGATTCTGCTGAAGGCATAGATCCATACATTTTATTTTATTATTATTGAAGATGTTAATTAAAGTTTGTTTTGTCACAGAATTTGTATAATTTCTTATTGCCAATTTTAGGTCATGAATTATTTTATGGTTGCCTTGATATACTGTGGACTTAGTAGCACCCCAAAAGAAATAGTCGGGTGGAGTGAGATCAGGCAGGGGATCTTGGAGGCCACAGTTATTGCGAAATTATCCTCTCCAAAAATGTCTCCTAAGAAATTTATTGATGCATGAGATGTGTGAGCTGTAGCATTAACCTGTTCAAAAGACCATTTAGCAGGTCTTGTTTGTTTGTTTGTTTATCTATTGAATGAAAGGAAAGGGAAGGAACAGTAAACTTGAGAATTGATGGTCTTGTTAAAAAAAGTTGGGCGAATAATTATTGATGGGAATATAGCACACCACACATCTATTTTCTCTGGATGGAGTTTGGTTTTTTTTTTTTTTTTTCGCAGAATGAGGATTTTCAGATGACGAAATTCTGGTAATTTGGGAATTAATGAAACCTGTAATGTGAAAGCAGGCTTATCTGTAAAAAAATGTCCTATCCGACACTTGAACACCATGGTGCTGAATCATGGTCTGGAACCTTTTGCAATAATGAATATGTTTCTTCACTGTCACTTTATGTGCCATAGTATGTTGTTTATTGTTAATAAAATAACATTGACAGAAATACAATCTTAGTTCTTCCCTGAAGGAGTAAAAAACTCGTGCTCAGGAAGATATCTAAACAGAAAGATAATTTTTTGACACAAACTGGGTCAAGAAAAAAAAAATTACAGGATTAAATTAAATTTAAAAATACAATTACAATTTTAACAATTTAAGTCATACAAATACATATACATATTAAATCAATATATATTCTTTAAAAATTAAATTCCTAACGCTATTTTTGAAATTCCTGATACTAAAATTTTCCAAATCTGGATATTTATCAATTATTTTATTGTATAACCTTGGACCAAAGTAGGTACCATGGCTCAGAGCTGTGCTTGTGAAACACTTTGGTTCCTCTAGTCGTATAAAATCGGATCTTTTAGTTCCATATTTATGATGATACAATTTGAATTTATTATGGTTTTTATGTTGTCTGTGAAATGAGTTTCCTCCATGATTTTGTTAGACTTCGAAGCTTCCTATCAGAGATATCTAAAAACTTATTTTCTGTTAACACAGGGGGGGGGGGAGGGGGCTGCCACTCTTCGTGGCATCTTGTATTAAATTGTGGGTAGGATCCTGATGTGGTAGTTTGGAGTTTGGAAACTACTGTCGAAATTGTTGTTGAACTTTTGCTGTGTATTGCCCGCCTTGTTCTATCATGAACATTTCAACTCTATCAGAAGTCATTTTACAGTCACAATGGGGATGGTAAGAACTTCCTTGACCTTGGCCAAGTCTTAAGAGTATTACCAACTGCCTTTTGAGTGCTTGACCACTATTGTACCTGCGGTATTGTGGGAGTAAAAGATCAGACTGTATGTGTGGTGTGTGACAATGATGTATGCATAATTTGGGGAATAGTGCAAGCAGAGAATGATAATTTGTCTTGAATTAAGAGTTTATTTACTTAGTGATGGGAAGAATGTAATGTTAGCGTGAGTAATTATTTCTTAATTTGGGTGAGGATGCGAAATATGCACGAAATTGCTTGTTTATTTTGTAGGAAATATTAACCGAAATGAAAGTATTTTCATGAGTGAGGTGATGATAAAGCGATTAAAGAAATGACACTGCTAATGATTATTTTTCATATTGTTGTATACACTGTATCTGAGTTGATACTTTACTGTATATACTCACATT
This sequence comes from Periplaneta americana, assembly GCA_025594305.2. Taxonomy (NCBI): domain Eukaryota; kingdom Metazoa; phylum Arthropoda; class Insecta; order Blattodea; family Blattidae; genus Periplaneta; species Periplaneta americana. The sequence continues at coordinate 86,044,660 of JAJSOF020000019.1, read as the reverse complement.
ATAGACGCCAGTGGATAATGTATGGATTACATTTTGAGTTGCTACATGTGGTATTATTGGATGCACTTGTCATGTGAAAATTGTGAAAGGGAAATTTGATCAGTTAGGAGTTTGGAAAATTTATTTTTTTATTTATTTATTTATTTATTTATTGTTGCAAGGAAAAATTGCATAATTTGATTCTTCAAAATTGAAAATAGCTTATCAATTTCACATAGAAATACATATTACAAATTGTTGTATAAATAAATTATAACTGGGTCACATCGGAAAAAGCAAAATGCTTGACCAATTATGAAGCATGATAGATGGTGGGGGAGGGAAATAAAAAAGTGATGACAAGTGTGATTGAATTGTTAAGTGTAATTATACTTACAATGAAAAAGAAGCAGAAAAAAAAAGGTTACTTTATAATGAAATCTGGTCAGTGTAGATATACAACTTGAATGGCAGATTGCAAAGTGAAATGAGTTACAGTTGGAGAAGTTGCAGAATATTACTGGAATGTCTGATATGGAAATGAGTTGTGATTATTGGTGCAAAGATTATGGGGAAAAGTGCGTCTATAATGTGAGTAAATGTGATAATTTGTTATTGTGTTAAGCTAGATACACACACAACAATAAATTGTAACAATTAGGTACATACAATTATATGTAATGTGCGCTTACTGTCTGTATGGCATATCTATTTTTGTTGGTCATTTCTCATGATTGACATTGATGGAGATAGGAGTTTTAGGTATAGTTGGTTGTACATCTTCTTGGGTTGTCGTGTTCATTCTAGAAATGTAGTTGATGAAAGTGTCACAATGTGGGTTGTTAGGAATTGTTCTCTGCTGCTGCTGCTTTTTGTGATTAATTCATTGTTGTTGGTAGGTTTCTGTTGTGATTGGGGTGTACATCTTGTGTTTTGCTGCCCCCCCCCCCCTTTTTTGGATGAATTTGTTTTCTTCAGTCGTTTTCTGTTGGCTTTTGTCGAGTTTCCTTTTTGAATTAATGTCTTATCTGTTGTGATTGGGGTGTATATATTGTGTCTTTGTTTCCCAATTTTTTTTTTAGATTAATTCGTTTTATTCAGTTTTCTGTTGGCCTTTGTAGATGGGTTTATATTTTGGATTCAGTGTCTTTTCTGTTGTGGTCAGGGTGTATGTCTAGTGTATTTGTGTCCATACTTTGTTAGATGAATTCGTCTTAGTTTTGTTGGTGGGTTTATATTTTTGAATTGTGATTAATTTGATTTACTCAGTTTTCTTTTTGCTTTTGTCCAGTGGTTTGTATTTCTGAATGAGCGTCTTTTGTGTTGTGATTGGGTTATATATGGGTTTATGTTATTCAATTGCAATGAATTTGTTTTACTCAGTTTTCTTTTTTGCTTTTGTCCAGGGGTTTATATTTTGGAATGAGCGTCTTTTGTATTGTGGTCGGGTTATATATCTGTTTGTAGTTTTTAACGTTGATTCGTTTTACGTAGTTCGGTCCCCCCGATTGGCTTGTATTTCTGTCCTTACTTTGTTAGATAAATTCGTTTTAGTTGGTCTTGTCTTTGTTTTTGTCAACGGGTTTATGTTATTGAATCGCGATTAATTTGTTTTACTCAGTTTTCTTACTTTTGTCCAGGGGTTTGTATTTCCGAATGAGCATATTTTGTGTTGTGATTGGGTTATGTATCTGTTTGTAGTTTTTAACATTAATTCGTTTTACTTCTGTTTTTTTTTTTTTCGATTGGTTTGTATTTCTGTCCTTACTTTGTTAGTTGGTCTTGTCTTTGTTTTTGTTGATGGGTTTATGTTTTTCAATTGTGATTAATTTGTTTTACCCAGTTTTCTTTTTGCTTTTGTCCAAGGGCAAACCCTTTTGTGTTGTGGTCGGGTTATATATCTGTTTGTAGTTTTTAACATTAATTCGTTTTATTTAGTTCCGTGTTTTTTTTTATTTTTTTCGATTGGTTTGTATTTCTGTCCTTACTTTGTTAGATAAATTCGTTTTAGTTGGTCTTGTCTTTGTTTTTCTCGATGGGTTTATGTTTTTCAATTGATGTTGTTTCTTTTGTGTTCAGGGTGTATATCTATTGTACTTCTGCCCCTACTTTGTGAGATTTTGGTTTTACTGAGTTTACAGTTCGTTTTTGTTGTTACGTATAAATTTTTCAATGAATGTCATTTTAGTTATTATTGGGGTCTATGTCTTGTATATTTGTGGCTCTACTTTTTGAGAATAATTTGGTTGTATTTTTCGATCAACGTGTTTGCTGTTGTGGTCAGGGTGTAAAGTGGCCACGTTCAATTAGTAGGCTAGCGGTGTCAAAGAGGATGGAAGCTTTGTAGTTTCAATAATTTTAATTATGTTGTGCTGTCCAATGTTGTCAAGTCTTTTGAAGGCCTAGCCCATATCCATGATATATTAATATATAGCAACAACAAACAAGATGTGACAACGTCGCATTTTCATTTTATTATCGGTGCATGCAATAAAGACCTACAAATCTTAAAAGGAATGCCGCTGCCTAATAATTAAACGAGGCTACTATATTAGTGTTTCTACTTTGTTAGATTAATTAGTTTTGCGCAGTTTTCTGTGGGTTTATATTTTTTAATCAGTGTCTTTTCTGTTGTGATTGGGATGGATATTTGTGACTACTTTGTGAGATTAATTCGTTTTACTCAGTTTTCTCTTTGGGTTTGTGTTTCTTCATTGAATGTTGTTTGTGTTGTGCGTTTATGGTGCTACTTCTTGAGATGAGTTGGTTTTGCTTTTGTCCATAGGCTTGTATTTCTGAATCAATGTCTTTACTTTTGTGATGGGGGGTATATATCTTGCCTATTTCTTGCCCTAGTTCGTTTTACTAAGTTTACTGTGTTCCCCCCCGCTGAAGGGCTGATATTTTTTAGTCAAAGTCTTGTCTGTTGTGAGATTAATTTGTTTTAGTCGGTTTTTTTTGTTGGCTTTTGTCGATGAGGTTATATTTTTCACTCATTGTCTTTCCTGTTGTGGTCAGGGTGTATTTCGGGCACTTGTTTTTAAGATTAATTTGTTCTACTCAGTTTTGTTTTTGATTTTCCACATGGGTTAATATTTCTGAATCAACGTGTTTTCTGTTGTGGGTATCTTGTGTATTTGTGTCACTACTTTGTGAGATATAATCGTTTTAGTCAGTTTTCTCTTTACTATTCTCGATGGGTTTGTTTTCCAATTGGCGTTGTTTGTGTTGTGATGAGGGTGTACTTGTGCCTCTACTTTGTGAGATGAATTTGTTTCATTCAGCTTTTGTCGATGAGTTTATACTTGTGATTGGTCTTTTCTGTTGTGAGGTTGTATATCTTGTGTATTTGTGGCCCTACCTTTTGAGATTAATTGGTTTTATTGAGTTTACTGTTCATTTTTGTTGATATGTATATATGAACGTCGTTTCTGTTATGATTGGGGTGTATGTCTCGTGTTCTGCTTTCAGAGAATAATTTGAGGTTATATTTTGAAATCAATGTCGTTCCTGTTGTGGTCAGGGTATATATCTCGTGTATTTGTGGCCCTACTTTTAGGGATTAATTGGTTTTATTGAGGTTTTTGTTGATTTATCTTGATTAGTTGATATTTTTGATTTAGCGTCTTTTCTGTTGATGTGAGGGTGTATTTAAATCGTTGTACTCAAGTTTTCTTTTTGCTTTTGTCCATATATTTCGGAATGAACGTGTTTTGTCTTGTGATTGAGGTGTATTTAATTCGTTTTCTTGAGTTTTGTCTTTGCTTTTGTCGATCGGTTTATATTTTTCAAGGATTGTATCATATTTCGACTTGTTTTGCTAGAGACAGGGTTCATTTCTGTAGCTTTGGATGAATGCTTTCAAGTGTTAGTGATATTTGCTTACATTCGTTGTTTAGTTGTTTAGAGGAAAGCGTGAAAGTATATAAGGATTTATTGTTGTGTGTGTAACTATGTTTTGTGAAATGACAGCTGCAGTAGCAGTTATTACGAGAATTGTATGTATTGTTTTGTGATACCATATTTACTCACTACCGGTTAATCTATTGATTAATGTCGATTGTCGTGTTGTTTGCTATCTGTAATTATTGTTTTGCTTCATAATGAACTGTAATAAGTGTATTACTATGCAAATTTGAGGTTAAAAATTGTTAAATTTGGAGAAATTGACGGAAATCGGGTGGCAGGTTTTGAATTTGTAGTAGAAACAGGCATTTTAGTCATTTTTCAATAGTAGTAGTGTTTGCGACGTCGAAACTAGTTGTGATTATGTTAGATAATTGTGTAATTAGCATTGTAGACGTTTAATGGAGAGATGATTGCGTAAATTGCGTCTATTACACGAGTGAATATGGTAATGTGTATTACCCGGCAGAGTAGAGCGTGTGTTTGCGCAAGTTAACTTTGTTTTGCCGGGTAATATACACGAAAATGACACGCAAAATAAAGATATATGTTGTCTTTTCTTTTCAGCTTTATTTTATGTGTATTTTCTTGTATAAATTGTTGGTTTGATAATAAAAATGTTGTGCAATTGTGTTTTCTGTGTTATTTCCTTGGTTATATTGTTTTGTGATTTTTTCCACGTGTATATCTTTATTTTGCGTGTTTTGTCATGTACAATATGTGTATATATTTTTTTCTAAGTTGTTTGATGTATTATTTGTTGTATATTTCTTGTAAATATATTTTTTGTTTGTCTCTTTGGTTTTTTTTTTTGTTTTTTTTTTTTTCTTATGTTTCTTTCCTAGGTTTTTTCCCCTTATGTTTCTTTTCCTATATATATATATATATATTTATTGTTTGTGTATATTTTTTTGTGTTTATTTTTGTATATATATATATATATTGTTTATATATGTTTTCTTGTGTATATCTTTGTATGTTAAGTTCTTTGTTTTTCTTGAATAAATCTGTATGTTGCACCCTCTATGTCTTGTTTTTGTACTAAAAAAATTTGAATTTGCCCACTTCCTGTCACCTGGTTTCAACCAAAAGTTTTTCCTGCCAAAAACTTAATATAAGTCCTAGCGCTTGTGCTGTACTGATGACGTCAGATATCTAGGTCCCGTTTATATAGGCAGGTGGCGACCTCAAATGGAGAGAAAAGGAACTAGAAAAGTTCCTTTTCTCCACTCGAGGTCGCCACTTCCGCCCATACAAACGAGACCTAGATATCTGACGTCATCAGCACAGCACAAGCGCCAGAAACTTATGAAAAAAATTTCCCTCGCCAAATTATTAGGCGCACGTTTATTTGCAACATAACACAGATATTATTGAAATAACACAAGTTAAACATTTTGAAAGCAAGATAAACATTTTAAAAGTAATATTTGTTAAAAATATTTTAAAATAATTCTTTTGAAAGGTTATTTTGAAAAGAACAAAAATATTTTGAAATGACATGTTTAAAAACATGTTTTTAAAATAATAGTTAAGAAAAATCGTTTTAAAACTTGAAAAATATTTTTAAAATAATATTTTTCAAAAATAGTTTTAAAATAATTGATTACAATTGATAGTTTTGAAGGAAACATAAGTATTTTTAAATGATATGAAAAAAATATTTGTTTTAAATAATTTTTATCAAATAATATTTTTTCAAGTGTAGAAAAATAATTTGTATGAAAAAAAATACTTTTAAACTTTGAAAAATATTTTTAAAAATATTTTTACAAAATAATGTTTTAATAATTTATTTTAAATAATATTTTTTAAATATTATTCGAAAATAAATTATTTAACAAATATTTTGTAAAAATACTATTTTAAAAATATTTTTCAAAGTTTAAAAGTATTTTTTTTTTCATACCAATTATTTTTCTACACTTGAAAAATATTATTTGATAAAATTATTTAAAACAAATATTTTTTTCATATCATTTAAAAAATACTTATGTTTCCTTCAAAACTATCAATTGTAATCAATTATTTTAAAACTATTTTTGAAAAAAATATTATTTTAAAAATATTTTTCAAGTTTTAAAACGATTTTTCTTAACTATTATTTTAAAAACATGTTTTTAAACATGTTATTTCAAAAATATTTTTGTTCTTTTCAAAATAACCTTTCAAAAGAATTATTTTTAAAATATTTTTAACAAATATTACTTTTAAAATGTTTATCTTGCTTTCAAAATGTTTTAACTTGTGTTATTTCAATAATATCTGTGTTATGTTGCAAAATAAACGTGTGCCTAATAATTTGGCGAGGGAAATTTTCTGTATATACAGAATATTTGAGAAGAAACAGTAAATATTTTAGGGGGTGATAGTATGGACTGCTCTCAGCAAAAAAGTTTATATAAACATGTGTTCTATTTTGATTGGATACAGAGATACAGCTGTTAAAATGTAACCCAAGAAGGTGCTAAGCAAAGGAAAATGATCACGTTCAATGCACTTTCATTTCATGTGTTGCTACTCCAGCTGCTATAGACTTATTTATCAATTATCATTTTTGTTTCAAAGGCCAAGTTATGAAGTAATGCTTTCATTTAAATAATTGAACATTTTCAACTGTGATTGTGATTACTTGGACAATTCCAAAGTATCATTCAAGCATGCCACACATATTTACAAACGATGAGTATGACGATATGGAATATATTGTGTAATGGAAACCCATACACAAAATATACCATAGCGGCATAAACAGCATTTGTAAATACATGCAGTATGCCTAAACAATACAGTACAATTGACCAACAAATCACAATCACAGTTGAAAATGTTCAAGTATGTCAATTAGAGCATTACTTCATAACTTGGGCTTCGAAACAAAAATGATAATTGATAAACAAGTCCATAGCAGCTAGAGTAGCAACACACAAAAAGAAAGTGCATTGAACGTGATCATTTTCCTTTGCTTAACACCTCCTTGGATTACATTCAAACAGCTGTACCTCTGTACACAATCAAAATTGAACACATGTTTATATCAACGTTTTTACTCAGAACAGCCCATACTATCACCCCCTAAAATATTTACTATTCCTCCTCAAATACTCTGCATATACATGCACAGACGTAGACAACAGCAGAGAACACTGATGGACTGTACACGAACTTCCGGATAGTCCGCATACAACCCACCATAGCTTTCCACTGTTGCCTACATCCTGCAAACTTGCGAAGGAAGATGTAGACAACAGCAGAAAACCCTGGTGGACTGTACATGGACTTCCGGATAGTCCACATACAGCCCACCAGGGTTCTCCACTGTTGCCTACACCAGGAAAATGGAAAAAAAAAAAAATTTTTTAAGTCCAACAGGTATAGAAGACAGCTGAGAACCCCAATGGATTGCACAGGGACTGTCGCTTAGTCCAAGTACAATCCACCAGAGCTCTCAGCTGCTGCCTATACCTGCAGGACTTTAAAATTTTTTTTAAGGGCTCAGGTATAGCTTACAGCAGTAAAATTTTCGAAATATTCAACACTATTTCCTCCATTCCCACATCCTGCACAATAATGAAAATTATTAAATGTAACACACTGTAATTCTGCTCCATGAAAAAAATTATTTTTTTTTTAAATCGTTATTTTTATTTAAAAACTTGAGAATTTGTTTAAAAACTTGAAAATTTCTTTAAAAACTTGAGAATTTGTTTAAAAATTTGAGATATTCTTTAAAACTTAAGATATTGTTTAAAAACTTTCAGAAATGGTTTTAAAACTTTCAAAAAATTGTTTAAAATTTTCAGAAATGGTTTAAAAATTTCAGATATTGTTTAAAAACTTGAGAAATTATTTGAAACCTTGAGAAATTATTTAAAAGATTCACAAATTATTTAAAAGATTCACAAATTATTTAAAAGCTTCACAAATTGTTTCAAAACTTGAAAAACTGTTTAAAAACTTCAGAAATTGTTTAAAAACTTGAGAAATTGTTTAAAAACTTGAGAATTTCTTTAAAAACTTGAGAATTTCTTTAAAAACTTGATAAGTTGTTTAAAAACTTGAGAAATTGTTCTAAAAACTTGACAAATTGTTTAAAAAACTTGAGAAATTATTTCAAAATTTCAGAAATTACTTAAAAACCTCAGAAATTATTTAAAGGCTTCAGAAATTATTTTAAACTTTGAGAAATTATTTAAAAGCGTCAGAAATTATTTAAAAATTTGAGAAAATTATTTAAAAGTTTGAGAAATTATTTAAAACCTTGAGAAATTATTTAAAACCCTGACAGATATTTTAAACACTTGAGAAATTGTTTAAAAACCTGAGAAATTGTTTAAAAATTAGAGAAAATTGTATAAAAACTTGAGAAATTGTTTAAAAACTTCACAAATTATTTAAAAGCTTCAGAAATTATTTTAAACTTTGAGAAATTATTTAAAACCGTGAGAAATTATTTAAAACTCTTATAAATTATTTTAAACCTCGAGTAATTATTTAAAACCTCGAAAAATTATTTTAAACTCTGATAAATTATTTAAAAACTTGAGAAAATTATTTAAAAGCTTCAGAAATTATTTAAACACTTGAGAAATTATTTAAAACCTTGAAAAAATATTCAAAACCCTGACAAATTATTTAAAAGCTTGACAAATATTTTAAAAGCTTCAGAAATTATTTAAAAGCTTCAGAAATTATTTAAAAGCTTCAAAAATTATTTTAAACCTTTAAAAATTATTTTGAAGCTTCAGAAGTAATTTACAAGCTTCAGAAATTATTTAAAAACTTTGAGAAATTATTAAAAGCCTTGACAAATCATTTGAAAGCTTGAGAAATTATTTCATACCTTCAGAAATGATTTAAAAGCTTCAGAAATTATTTTAAACCATGAGAAATTATTTCAAATCTTCAGAAATTATTTAAAGCCCTGTGAAATTATATAACAGCTTGACAAATTATTTAAAAACTTTACAAATTATTTAAAAGCTTGACTAATTATTTAAAACCCTGAGAAATTATTTAAAAGCTTGAAAAATTATTTTAAAGCTTCAGAATTGTTTAAAAAATGAGAAATTGTTTAAAAACCTGATAAATTGTCTAAAAACCTCAGAAATTGTTTAAAAACTTGAGAAATTGTTTTAAAACCTTAGAAATTATTTTAAAAACTGACAAATTATTTAAAAACTTACTTTAAAACTTGAGAAATTATTTAAAAGCTTAAAAACTTGATAAATCGTTTATAAACTTCAGAAATTATTTCAAAACCTGAGAAATTGTTTAAAAACTTCAAAAGTCATTTAAAACCTTGACAAATTATTTAAAACCCTGAAAAATTATTTAAAAGCTTGAGAAATTATTTAAAACCCTAACAAATTATTTTCAAACTTGAGAAATTATTTAAAACCTTTAAAAGTTATTTACAAACTTGGCTAATTATTTACAAAATTCAGAAATTATTTGAAAGCCTGAGTAATTATTTAGAAACCTGAGAAATTATTTTTTATCTTGAGAAACGATTTAAAACCCAGAGAAATTATTTAAAACCCTGACAAATTATTTAAAAGCTTCAGAAATTATTTAAACCCTGAGAAATTGTTTAAAAACTTGAGAAATTGTTTAAAAACTTGAGAAATTGTTTAAAAACTTGAGAAATTGTTTAAAAACCTGAGAAATTATTTTTAAACTTACTTAAAAACTTGACAAATTATTTAAAACCTTGACATATTATTTAAAAGCTTGACAAATTATTTAAAACCCTCAAAAATTATTTAAAAGCTTGAACAATTATTTAAAACCCTGAGAAATTTTTTTTAAACTTGAGAAAATATTTACAAACTTGAAAAATTATTTAAAACCTTAAGAAATTATTTCAAAGCTTCAAAAATTATTTAAAAACCTTGAGAAATTATTTAAAAGCTTCAGAAGTTATTTACAAGCTTGAGAAATTATTTAAAACTTTGAAAAATTATTTAAAATCTTGAGAAGTTATTTAAAAGCTTGACCAATTATTTAAAAGCCTGAGAAATTATTTAAAACCTTGAGAAATTATTTTTAACCTTGACAAATTATTTAACCTTCAGAAGTTATTTAAAAGCTTCACCAATTATTTTAAAGCCTGAGAAATTATTTTAAACCTTGAGAAATTATTTAAAACCTTCAGAAATTATTTAAAAGCTTGACCAAATATTTAAAAGCCTGAGAAGTTATTTAAGAATATTTCTTCAATTATTTCAAACTCTGAGAAATTATTTAAAATTTCTCCAATTTAAAAAATTTCATGAGAAATTCTTATAAGCTCGAGAAAATATTAAAAAACTTGAGAAATTATTTACAAACTTGACAAATTATTTAAAACATTGAAAAAGTATTTAAAACCTTCAGAAATTATTTAAAAGCTTCTTCAATTATTTAACATTTCAAATTATTTAAATATTTTCACAAATTATTTAAAATTTCAGAAATTATTTAAAACCCTGAGAAATTATTTCAATTAGCTTGAAAATTTTTTAAAACCTCTTCACAGAATATTTTAATATTTCTTCAAAATCATTTAAAACCTCTGACAAATCATTTAAAATTTCTTAATTATTATATAAAAATTATTTCATTTAAAAATTGAGAAATTATTTTAAAACTTGAAGATTATTTTAAAACTTTAGAAATTATTTAAAAATTTAAGAAAATATTTAAAAATTCAATTAATTCTTTAAAAATTCAAGAAATTATTTAAACATTCAACAAATTATTTAAAAATTCTAGAAATTATTTCAAAATGTAGGAAATTATTTCAAAACTTCTTTCATTATCTAAAACTTCTGCAGTTATTTCAATATTTCTGCAGTTATTTTAATATTTCTGCAATTATTTAAACATGTCTTCAATTATTTCAATATTTTCTCCAATTACTTCAATATATCTTCTTTCTTTCATTTTTTAATGTTGTTTATTTCATTTGTGATAAATAAGTTTTTTTTTTTTCAATTGTCTAAATATTTCTTTCACATAGCAGAACAACAGTGTTTACACATACTAATTTTCATTATTGTACAAGATACAGTAATCAAGGAAACACATGTTCAAAATTTCAAAAATTTTTATCCTGTAAGCTGTACCTAACCCCTTAAGTTCCACAGATGTAGACGACACTAGAGAACTCTGATGGATCCCACATGGACTTCCGGATAGTCCATGCAGAATCCACCACAGCTCTCCACTGCAGCCTACATCAGCAGAACACAAGGAATAGAATCATAGTCCCACCAATATAGAAAACAGCGGAGAACTCTGATCAATTCCACACGGACTTCCGCTTAGTCCATCTAGAATCCACCAAAGCTCTCCGCTGCCACCTATACCGGCAGGACTTAGACTCTGGACAAAGCAGGTAAGGTGGGAAAGAGCAGGCCAACACTAATCTACAAACACATGCAACTACAATCATGCTCTTATTTTCTTCAAAAACTACATACATCATACTAATGCAAAGTCACTACACTTCAACCAAGGACAATCCTAACACTATTCAAACCCACAAAAACCCTATAACGAAGCTGCTGAATGGGATTGGCAAACTGCAACAATAGAAAGCAATGTCCTAGCATCATTACTGTTTTTCTCTGCCACCCGTATGCATCCTACAACTGCCATATCACATGAAATGGCATCTTATTTCACGATACAACAATCAATATGCAACAATACATCACAAGAAGAAGACGACGACGACAACAATAAACGCAGAAATATAGTCAAAACCAGCAACACCAAACAAATAAAATACAACACTGAAAAATATCAAATTCACAATACTAAGTGAAAATAGACGTATAAACTGCATAAAACGGAGGACTGTCCAGAAGACAATTCCAAATTTATACCATTTAAAACAAGTAAATGATAAATATCACATCAATAAACCATCCTATGCCACCAAACAACTCAAATCAATACAAGACCATAAACTCAATTCTGCAACCTGTACTCCTAACAGCAATAATGCAACTCAAATCCATCCATCACGTAATCATTACTGATAACATCAATAAAACACCAAAATTCAAAGACAAATTGCAACTAGCAAAACAGTGACAAGTAATACACAAAATGTATCACTTAAAGCAATAGATTCTTCAAATTAGAGAAATGGACACTAAATTTCATTGATTCAAAACCATTGTACAAATAATAATTCAACAACAACAGAAAACCATTGTCAAAATTGGACATCGCATATGCAAGCCAGCTATCAATGTCACAAATTACAATCCTGACACCAAAAACCAATATTTCAGGTGCACCATTGCACTCAGAATGTATTAAGAAATCCATAAAGGACAACAACGCAGAAATATGTTCAAAACCAACAACACCAAAGGAATAAAGCTCATTACTGTCAATAGAAGACTCAAATACACAACCACACTTGGTATTCGACTCAAAAATATCCAATTCACACCAAAGACCAAACCTACACACACAATAATCACAATGATTACAAAGTATTCTTTCTAGAGTTTCATTTCAGATACAAATTGAAAATAGACGTTTTAACTGCATAAGTTAACAGAGGACTGTCGAGAAGATAATTCTAAATTTATACCATTTACAACAAGTAAATGAAATGATCCTATTCCACCAAACAATTCCAATCAATAGAAGACAATAAACTCAATTGTGCAATCTCTACTACTAAGATAACAGCAATATCAACTAATGGATACTCATCACTTCAATAATACACGAAAATTCAATAATAAACTACAAGTAGCAAAACAATAACAAATAATACACAAAATCTATAACTTCAACCAATTACTTATTCAAATTACAGAAATTAAGGGTCTATTGAAAACCAATTATATAAATAATAATTCAACAACAGAAAACCATTATCAAAATTCGACATCACATATGCAAGCCAACTATCAATGTAACAAATTACAATCCTCATAGCAAAAACTAATATTTCAGGTGCACCACTGCACCCAAAACATATTAAAATCATCAATCACCTTGTAAGAAATGCTTATGAAGAAACAAATACCACAGACGACAACAGCAATACCAATAAATGCACAAATGTGGTCAAAAACCATCAATACCATAGGAATAGAACAGATTATTCTCAATAGAAGACTCAAATAGACAAACATGCTTCATATTCAAATAAAAAATGTGCAATTCACTCATAAGACCAAATGTACAAACAGATAACTAATTCAATCATCACCAAATATAGCCTACATGACAACACTGTACCTCAAATCAACCTCTACAAGCAATACCTTGTCAAACTTACAAAAATAAACTCCATAACAGTCAGGCTGCCACGAAAACAGTTCCAAATTCATACAATTTACAACAACTAAATCAAAAATATTATGCCAATAAACAATCCTATGCCAACAAGGAATTCAAATCAATACAATAAACTCAACTGTGCAACCTATACTCCCAAAACCAATAATGAGACTAAAACCCATCTATCAAGTAATCAATACTGACAACTTCAATAACAGACCAAAATCTAATAATAAAGTCCAACTAGCAAAACAATATTACAATTAATACACTAAATGTATCACTTAAACCAATAAATTCTTTCATTAAAAAAAAATCAACACTTGTTTCATCCATTCAAATACAATTATAGGAATAATACTTCAACAAGAACAGAAAACCCTCATCAAAACTGCACATCACATGTACAAAGCACTAACACTACAATTACACAACAAGCAAACACATGTACAAGTGTACAATCATATCCATACAAACTGCCTAATTCAACCAACTATCAAAGTAACAAATTATAATCTTGGCACCAAAAACTAATATCTCACATCCACCATTGCATCCAAAACATATTAAAAGGAAAGCTTGTAAACAAACAAACAAACAAACAAATACCGTACCGCACACGACAACAATACCAATAAACACACAAATATCATAAAAAATCACCAATATCAAAGGACTAAAACTCATTACTGTCAATTCAAGACTCTAATAGACAAAATAACCAAATGCACACTCAAGACCAAACCTAAGACAAAAAACTATTCAATAATCACCTATTATAGCCTAAATAACAACTCAAAACTACAAAAATTGCCATACAAACACCAATAAACTGCATAATAGAACAAGGTCGACAAGACAATTCCAAATTTATAACATTTACAACAAGTAAATGATAAATAATCCTATGCCACCAAACAATTCAAATCAATACAAGACAAACGCAAATCAGAAACCTATACTCCTAACAGCAATAATGCAACTAAAAGCCATCTATCAACAAATCAAT
>JAJSOF020000019.1:86016701-86030369 GCA_025594305.2 Periplaneta americana | reverse complement strand
CTGTTGTGGTCAGGGTGTATGTCTAGTGTATTTGTGTGCGTACTTTGTTAGATGAATTCATCTTAGTTTTGTTGGTGGGTTTATATTTTTCAATTGTGATTAATTTGATTTACTCAGTGTTCTTTTTGCTTTTGTCCAGGGGTTTGTATTTCTGAAGGAGTGTCTTTTGTGTTGTGATTGGGTTATATATCTGTTTGTAGTTTTTAACATTAATTTGTTTTACTTAGTTCTGTTTTTTTTTTTTTTTTTTTTTTTCAATTGGTTTGTATTTCTGTCCTTACTTTGTTAGTTGGTCTTGTCTTTGGGTTTATGTTTTTGAATGGTGATTAATTTGTTTTACTCAGTTTTCTTTTTGCTTTTGTCGACGAGTTTGTATTTCCGAATGAGTGTCTTTTGTGTTGTGGTCGGGTTATATATCTGTTTGTAGTTTTTAACATTAAGGGTATGGCCACACGAGCTACATTTGTAGCAAGTTTTCTGCGACAAATGTAGCTGGAATTATAGGCAGCATTGAGTTAAATGGAAGCGGCCACACGGAGCAGTAAATGTAGCAAGTTTGGCGCATCCCAAGGTCGTGTCGCAACTCGAATGGGTCCGGGTCCATTTTTTCTGCGACATTTACTGCTGTTGGGTGGCCACACGTAGCGACATGGGTGGCTACACGTGCAGCTACATTTGTAGCAACTTTCTACGACAAATGTAGCTGGGATTATAGACCGCATTGAGTTAAATGGAAGTGGCCACACGGAGCAGTAAGTGTAGCAAGTTTGGCGCCGTCTGACATGTTAGGTCTATTTGTGACCAATAATTTTCCACCTTAAACGAATTAACATTGTTGTTAGTTACTGGGAATTTCTTATTATGAAATCCATATTTTTAAACTTTAAATTTATATTAATATTTATTTCCGCTTTACTAATTCCCAGAGGAGACTCAGTGAGTCAAAGAATATACATGTCAAAAGACTTTTTTACCTACTAACTGACAATACATAAAGAATAAATATCATGCAAAAGAAAACAAAAAAATTGTAATAAAAGTACAAACAACCATGTAAAATGAATGGTTATGATTTAATTTTTTTTAGGAATGAGATAGAAAGCGAAAATCAAATGTCATGTAAAGGACACAGAGATTAAGATTTTAAAAAGAGTGAAATAACAAATCAAAGTTATTCATTTTACAGTCGAGAATTACAATAATTTAGCGCAATGTAAATTTACAAATGCGTATGGATACACTGTGTAAGATAATTTTAAATACTATTTTCTTAATCTTACTCCTGTTTTTTGTTACTTCACCTGAAGGAAAAGTAAATATCACCACTAAGATCCTTTCTGGTAATTGAATTTGCAGCCAGGCATACAACACCTTGGCATTTTATTCAGGCCTAATGTATTTAAAAATAAAACAAGGGACATTGATGAGTGCAGTGAAATTTGTCTCTCGAATTAGCTATAAGATATCGCAATTTGTACCACCCCGCTTATCTTTTAGTGTTAAAATTTCTTTTGTTGGTAAAAATCTTCATAAGACATGAAACTGTAACATACCCTAAGATTCACCTCTCAGTTTCCCCCTCCCCCGAAATTTAATGATCTGAGAAACATGAACTATCATGTTTAAGAGAACGTAAACTCTGTTTTCTATTGGATAAGATGTAGGCCTACAATGGGAGAAAGGCATTCTGAAATTTTAAGGAAAACCCGTTTTGTTTAATGGTTGAAATTCTCAGTATGTATATGTAATCACAACAACAGAATTAACTTGTGTTTATGAGGGAGTGAAGTAGAGAGGGAGATTGACTTTTGGATGGGAAATTATCATGACAGATTTATAACAATACGATGCCAATATATGTAACATATTTTGTTACTAACAATATGGTGCCAATAAATATTGCTTCCCTTATGTATAGTCCAGCTGAGTTGCCCTATTTTTTTTAACTCTCTTCAAAATATCTTTCTTTAAAAAGTACATACATTTTTCTTCTTTCAATTTCTACCTAAAGAATTCTTCAATAATAAAATGCATACAAAAGCGTTCTAGCAAAACCTTCACAGCAATTTGTTTGGTAAAAAAAAAACGTACGATTATTTTGCAGGACTGATCTCACAAATGAGTATTGTTTATGCAGACATTTCCACTTTGAGTTGTATTTTGGGATATAAGGGTCAAGTTTAAATTGCCGCAACGTCCAATAAGCATTCTGCAAAACCAAGAAAAAGAGAACTTTTACGATAGCTGTGTTTACTTATACTCTTTTCAAAATACCGTTCTTTGAGAGTATACATTTTTATTCTTTCATTTTCGACCAAAGGTTTCCTTCAATAATAAAATCTATACAATAGCGTTCCAGTAAACCCTTCACAGCGACTTCATTTGGTAAAAAAGAAAAAACATAATTCTTTTACAAGACAGATTTCTCAAATATGTTACAAACAGATTGTCTCTTTGAGTTGTGTTTAAAACTCCTTTTTACTTGGAGATGCTTGAGAAATTCATGTATTGGAAAGGGAAGAGCATGTCTAATCTGTAACTTCTGGTGAAGTACCAAAGAAACAGAAAATAAGATTAAGAAAATAGTATTTAAAATTAGGTTATGCGTGTATCCATACGCATTAGTCAATTTACATTGTGCTAAATTATTGTAATTCTGTACTGTAAAATGAATAACTTTGATTTGTTATTTCACTCTTTTTAAAGTTTTAATCTGTGTGTCCTTTACATGACATTTGATTTTCGCTTTCTATCTCATTCCTAAAAAAAAATTAAAGCATAACCATTCATTTTACACGGTTGTTTGTACTTTTATTACAATTTTTTTGTTTTCTTTTGCATGATATTTATTCTTTATGTATTGTCAGTTAGTAGGTAAAAGTCTTTTGACATGTATATTCTTTGACTCGCTGAGTCTCCTCTGGGACTTAGTAAAGCGGAAATAAATATTAATATAAATTTAAAGTTTAAAAATATGGATTTTATAATAAGAAATTCCAAGTAACTAACAACAATGTTAATTCGTTTAAGGTGGGAAATTATTGGTCATGAATAGACCTAACATGTCAGACGGTGCCAAACTTGCTACACTTACTGCTCCGTGTGGCTGCTTCCATTTAATTCAATGCGCTCTATAATTCCAGCTACATTTGTCGCAGGAAGTTGCTTCAAATGTAGCTACGTGTGGCATGTCATGTGGCCACAATTTGTTTTACTTAGTTCTGTTTTCAATCGTGATTAATTTGTTTTACTCAGTTTTCTTTTTGCTTTTGTCAAGGAGTTTGTATTTCTGAATGAGCGTCTTTTGTGTTGTGGTCGGGTTATATATCTGTTTGTAGTTTTTAACATTAATTTGTTTTACTTAGTTCTGTTTTTTTTTTTTTTTTTTTTTTTTTTTTTCAATTGGTTTGTATTTCTGTCCTTACTTTGTTAGTTGGTCTTGTCTTTGTTTTTGTCGATGGGTGTATGTTTTTGAATGGTGATTAATTTGTTTTACTCAGTTTTCTTTTTGCTTTTGTTGAGGAGTTTGTATTTCCGAATGAGCGTCTTTTGTGTTGTGATATCTGTTTGTAGTTTTTAACATTAATTCGTTTTACTTAGTTCTGTTTTTTTTTTTTTTTTTTTTTTTTTTTTTTTTTTTCAATTGGTTTTTATTTCTGTCCTTACTTTGTTAGTTGGTCTTGTCTTTGTTTTTGTTGATGGGTTTATGTTTTTCAATCGTGATTAATTTGTTTTACTCAGTTTTCTTTTTGCTTTTGTCCAGGGGTTTGTATTTCTGAATGAGCGTCTTTTGTGTTGTGGTCGGGTTATATATCTGTTTGTAGTTTTAACATTAATTCGTTTTACTTAGTTCTGTTTTGTTTTTTTTTTTTTCGATTGGCTTGTATTTCTGTCCTTACTTTGTTAGATAAATTCGTTTTAGTTGGTCTTGTCTTTGTTTTTCTCTATGTGTTTATGTTTTCAATCGATGTCGTTTCTTTTGTGTTCAGGGTGTATATGTTTTGCCCCTACTTTGTGAGATTTTGGTTTTACTCAGTTTACAGTTCGTTTTTGTTGTTACATATAAATTTTTCAATGAATGTCATTTTAGTTATGATTGGGGTGTATGTCTTGTGTATTTGTGGCTCTACTTTTTGAGAATAATTTGTTTTGGACATTTGTAGATGAGGTTGTATTTTTCGATCAACATGTTTGCTGTTGTGGTCGGGTGTATTAGTGTCTCTACTTTGTTAGATTAATTAGTTTTGCGCAGTTTTCTGTGGGTTTATATTTTTTAATCAGTGTCTTTTCTGTTGTGATTGGGATGGCTATTTGTGACTACTTTGTGAGATTAATTCGTTTTACCAAGTTTTCTCTTTGGCTTTGTGTTTCTTCATTGAATATCGTTTGTGGTGCTACTTCTTGAGATGAGTTGGTTTTGCTTTTGTCCACGGGCTTGTATTTCTGAATCAACGTCTTTTCTTTTGTGATGGGGGTATATATCTTGTCTATTTCTTGCCCTAATTCGTTTTACTAAGTTTACTGTTTGTTTTCGTTTGGGTTGATATTTTTAGTCAAAGTCTTTTCTGTTGTGAGATTAATTTGTGTATTTATGCCCCTACTTTGTTTAATTTGTTTTAGTCTTTTTTTTTCTTTTGTCGATGAGGTTATATTTTTCACTCATTGTCTTTTCTGTTGTGGTCGGGGTGTATTTGAGGCACTTGTTTTTAAGATTAATTTGTTCTAATCAGTTTTGTTTTTGATTTTCCCCATGGGTTTATATTTCCGAATGAACGTGTTTTGTGTTGTGGGTATCTTGTGTCACTATTTTGTTAGATATAATCGTTTTAGTCAGTTTTCTCTTTACTATTCTTGATGGGTTCTTTTTCCAATTGGCGTCGTTTGTGTTGTGATGAGGGTGTACTTCTGCGTCTACTTTGTGAGATTAATTCGTTTTATTCAGCTTTTGTCGATGAGTTTATACTTGTGATTGATCTTTTCTGTTGTGAGGTTGTATATCTTGTGTATTGTGGCCCTACTTTTTGAGATTAATTGGTTTTATTCAGTTTACCGTTCATTTTTGTTGATATGATGTATATATGTTATGATTGGGGTGTATGTCTTGTGTTCTGCTTTCAGAGAATAATTTGAGGTTATATTTTGAAATGAACGTCGTTCTTGTTGTGTATTTGTTGTCCTACTTTTAGGGATTAATTGGTTTTATTGAGTTTTTTTTATTTATCTTGATTAGTTGATATTCTTGATTTAGCGTCTTTTCTGTTGATGTGAGGGTGTATTTAAATCGTTTTACTCAAGTTTTCTTTTTTGCTTTTGTCCATATATTTCGGAATGAAAGTGTTTTGTCTTGTTATTGAGGTGTATTTAATTCGTTTTCTTGAGTTTTGTCTTTGGTTTATATTTTTCAAGGATTGTATCATATTTCGACTTGGTTTGCTAGAGACAGGGTTCATTTCTGTAGCTTTGGATGAATGCGTTTTCTTTGAAATTGTAGAAACATTTCATTGTTTAGGAGGAAAGCGTGAAAGTATATTATGATTTATTGTTGTGTGTGGAATGACAGCTGCAATAGCAGTTATTACGAGAATTGTATGTATTGTTTTGTGATACTATATTTACTCACGTAATAGACGCTGTCGGCGCGTAATGTTAGCAGTACCGATTAATCTATTGATTAATGTCGATTGTCGTGTTGTTTGCTGTCTGTAATTATTGTTTTGCTTCATAATGAACTGTAATAAGTGTATTACTACGCAAATTTGAGGTTCAAAATTGTTAAATTTGCAGAAATTGACGGAAATCGGGTGGCAGGTCTTGAATTTGTAGTAGAAACAGGCAGTTTAGTCATTTTCAATAGTAATAGCGTTGTGATTATGTTAGATAATTGTGTAATTAGCATTGTAGATTGCGTAAATTGCGTCTATTACACGAGTGAATATGGTATTGTGTATTACCCGTTTTGCCGGGTAATATACACGAAAATGACACGCAAAATAAAAGCTTTTTTTTTTATGTGTATTTTGTTGTATAAATTGTTGGTTTGATAATAAAAATCTTGTGCAATTGTGTTTTCTATGTTATTTCTTTGGTATATTGTTTTGTGGTATTTTCCACGTGTATATATTTTATTTTGCGTGTTTTGTCATGTATATTTTTTTCTAAGTTGTATGATGTATTTTATTTGCTGTATATTTCTTGTAAATAAATTTTTTTTTTTTTTGTTTTTTTTTTTCTCCTCTGTTTTTTCCTATTTTTTCCTATGTATTTTTTCTATGTTTTTTTGTATATTTTTTTTCTGTTTATTTTTATATATATTTTATATTTTTCTTGTGTATATCTTTGTATATTAAGTTCTTTGTTTTTTCTTGAATAAATGGTTTATGTTGCACCCTCTATGTCTTGTTTTTTGTACTAAAAAATTTGAATTTGCCCACCTCCTGTTACCTGGTTTCAATCAAAACTTTTTCCCGCCAAAATACTTAATATATAAAAGGGTAGTCCAAGAGCTCTTGGACTACCCTTTTATATATTAAGTCCTAGCGCTTGTGCTGTACTGATGACGTCAGATATCTAGGCCCCGTTTATATAGGCAGAGGTGGCGACCTCAAATGGAGAGAAAGGAACTAGAAAGTTCCTTTCTCTCCGCTTGAGGTCGCCACTTCCGCCCATACAAACGAGACCTAGATATCTGACGTCATCAGCACAGCACAAGCGCCAGAAACTTATGAAAACAAAATTTCCCTCGCCAAATTATTAGACGCACGTTTATTTTGCAACATAACACACACATATTATTGAAATAACACAAGTTAAAACATTTTGAAAGCAAGATAAACATTTTAAAAGTAATATTTGTTAAAAATATTTTAAAAATAATTATTTTGAACGGTTATTTTGAAAATAACATAAATATTTCTGAAATAACATGTTTAAAAAGTTGTTTTTAAAATAATAGTTATGAAAAAATCGTATTAAAACTTGAAAAATATTTTTAAAATAATATTTTTTGAAGAATATTTTTAAAATAATTGATTAGAATTGATAGCTTTGAAAAAAACATAAGTATTTTTGAAATGATATTTTCTTTTATATTTTTATCAAATAATATTTTAAAGTGTAGAGAAGAATAATTTTATGAAAAAAATACTTTTAAACTTTGAAAAACATTTATAAAAAATATTTTTACAAAATAATGTTTTAATATTATTTCAAATAATTTTGAAAATAAATTAAAAACTATTTTGTAAAAATACTTTTTAAAAATATTTTTCAAAAAAAATATTTTTACAAAAATTATTTTTCTTTTAAACAATATTATTTGAAATATTTTTTTTTATATTTTTTTAAATAATTTTTATAAATTATTTTTTAAAAAAAATAATTTGTATTTAAAACTTTGAAAAATATTTAAAAAAATATTTAAAAATAATAATAATTTATTTCAAATAATATTTTAACAAATATTATTTAAAATAAATTATTAAAACAAACATTTTTAAAAATACTATTTTAAAATATTTTTCAAAGTTTAAAAGATTTTTTTTTCAAAAATTATTTTTCTACACTTTTAAAATATTATTTGACAAAAAATTATTTAAAAATATTTTTTTTTTTATCATTTCAAAAATACTTATGTTATTTCAAAAACTATCAATTCTAAACAATTATTTTTAAATATTTTTCAAAAATATTATTTTTCAAATATTTTCAAGCTTTAAAACGATTTTTTCATAACTATTATTTTAAAAACAACTTTTTAAACATGTTATTTCAAAAATATTTATGTTATTTTCAAAATAACCGTTCAAAATAATTATTTTTAAAATATTTTTAACAAGTATTACTTTTAAAATGTTTATCTTGCTTTCAAAATGTTTTAACTTGTGTTATTTCAATAATATGTGTGTTATGTTGCAAAATAAACGTGCGCCTAATAATTTGGCGAGGGAAATTTTCTGTATATACAGAGTATTTGAGGAGGAATAGTAAATATTTTAGGGGGTGATAGTATGGACTGCTCTGAGTAAAAACGTTGATATAAACATGTGTTCAATTTTGATTGGATACAGAGATACAGCTGTTAAAATGTAACCCAAGAAGATGTTAAGCAAAGGAAAATGATCACGTTCAATGCACTTTCGTTTCGTGTGCTGCTACTCCAGCTGCTATGGACTTGTTTATCAATTATCATTTTTGTTTCAAAGCCAAATTATGAAGTAATGCTTTAATTTACATAATTGAACATTTTCAACTGTGATTGTGATTACTTGGACAATTCTAAAGCATCGTTCAAGCATGCCACACGTATTTACAAATGATGAGTATGCCGATATGGAATATATTGTGTAATGGAAACCCATACACAAAATATACCATACCGACATAAACACCATTTGTAAATACGTGCGGTATGCCTAAACGATACAGTAGAATTGACCAACAAATCACAATCACAGTTCAAAATGTTCAATTATGTCAATTACAGCATTACTTCATAACTTGGGCTTCGAAACAAAAATGGTAATTGATAAACAAGTCCATAGCAGCTAGAGTAGCAGCACACGAAAAGAAAGTGCATTGAACGTCATCATTTTCCTTTGCTTAACACCTCCTTGGATTACATTCCAACAGCTGTACCTCTGTACACAATCAAAATTGAACACATCTTTATATCAACGTTTTTACTCAGAGCAGTCCATACTATCACCCCCTAAAATATTTACTATTCCTCCTCAGATACTCTGTATATACATGCACAGACGTAGACAACAGCAGAGAACACTGATGGACTGTACACGAACTTCCGGATAGTCCGCATACAACCCACCATAGCTCTCCACTGTCGCCTACATCCTGCAAACCTGGGAAGGAAGATGTAGACAACAGCAGAAAACCCTGGTGGACTGTACGTGGACTTCCGGATAGTCCACATACAGCCCACCAGGGTTCTCCACTGTTGCCTACACCAGGAAAACGGAAAAAAAAAATTTTAAGTCCAACAGGTATAGACGACAGCTGAGAACCCCAATGGATTGCACAGGGACTGTCATATAGTCCAAGTACAATCCACCAGAGCTCTCAGCTGCCGTCTATACCTGCAGGACTTTAAAACTTTTTTAAGGGCTCAGGTACAGCTTACAGCAGTAAAATTTTCCAAATATTCAACACTATTTCCTCCATTCCCACATCCTGCACAATAATGAAAATTATTAAATGTAAAACACTGTAATTCTGCTTCATGAAAAAAATTTCCTTTTTTTAAATCGTAATTTTTATTTAAAAACTTGAGAAATTATTTAAAACTTTCAGAAATTATTTAAAACCTTCAAAAACTATTTAAAAGCTTGACAAATTATTTTAAACCTTGACAAATTATTTACAAACTTCAGAAAGAATTTAATAGCTTCAGAAATTATTTAAAAACCTTCAGAAATTATTTAAAAACCTGAGAATTTCTTTAAAAACCTGAGAATTTGTTTAAAAACCTCAGAATTTGTTTAAAAACCTGAGAATTTGTTTCAAAACCTCAGAATTTGTTTCAAAACTTGAGAATTTGTTTAAAAATCTAAGAAATTATTTAACAACTTATTTTAAAACTTTACAAATTATTTCAAAGACTGAGAGATTATTTAAAACCTTCAGAGATTATTTAAAACCTTCAGAGATTATTTAAAACCTCCAGAGATTATTTAAAACCTCCAGAGATTATTTAAAACCTTCAGAGATTATTTAAAACCTTGAAATTATTTAAAACCTTGAGAAATTATTTAAAACCTTGAGAAATTATTTAAAACCTTGAGAAATTATTTAAAACCTTCAGAAATTATTTAAAACCTTGAGAAATTATTTAAAACCTTGACAAATTATTTTAAAAATTGACAAATTATTTAAAACCTTGAAAAATATTTGAAACAAAATTATTTAAAACCTTGAGAAATTATTTTAAACCTTGAGAAATTATTTCAAACCTTGAGAAATTATTTAAAACCTTGAGAAATTATTTAAAACTTGAGAAATTATTTAAAACCTTGAGAAATTATTTAAAACCTTCAGAAATTATTTTAAACCTTCAGAAATTATTTAAAAGCTTGAGAAATTATTTAAAACCTTGAGAAATTATTTAAAACCTTCAGAAATTATTTAAAACCTTCAGAAATTATTTAAAACAGAAATTATTTAAAACCTTGACAAATTATTTAAAACCTTCAGAAATTATTTAAAACCTTGAGAAATTATTTAAAACCTTGAGAAATTATTTAAAACCTTGAGAAATTATTTAAAACCTTCAGAAATTATTTAAAACCTTGACAAATTATTTAAAACCTTGAGAAATTATTTAAAACTTGACAAATTATTTAAAACTTGACAAATTATTTAAAACCTTGACAAATTATTTAAAACCTTGACAAATTATTTAAAACCTTGAGAAATTATTTAAAACCTTGACAAATTATTTAAAACCTTGAGAAATTATTTAAAACCTTGAGAAATTATTTAAAAAATTATTTAAAACCTTTTATTTAAAACTTGAGAAAAATTATTTAAAACCTTGAGAAATTATTTAAAACCTTGAGAAATTATTTAAAACCTTCAGAAATTATTTAAAACCTTGAGAAATTATTTAAAACCTTCAGAAATTATTTAAAACTTGAGAAATTATTTAAAACCTTGAGAAATTATTTAAAACCTTGAGAAATTATTTAAAACCTTGAGAAATTATTATTTAAAACCTTCAAAATTATTTAAAACCTTCAGAAATTATTTAAAATTATTTTAAACTTGAGAAATTATTTAAAACCTTGAGAAATTATTTAAAACCTTGAGAAATTATTTAAAACCTTGAGAAATTATTTAAAACCTTCAGAAATTATTTAAAACCTTGAGAAATTATTTAAAAAATTATTTAAATTAAAACCTTAAAATTATTTAAAACTTCAGAAATTATTTAAAACCTTCAGAAATTATTTAAAACCTTGAGAAATTATTTAAAACCTTGAAAATTATTTAAAACCTTGACAAATTATTTAAAAACCTTGACAAATTATTTAAAACCTGAGAAATTATTTAAAACCTTGAAAAATTATTTAAAACCTTTAGAAATTATTTAAAACCTTCAGAAATTATTTAAAACCTTGAGAAATTATTTAAAACCTTGAGAAATTATTTAAAACCTTCAGAAATTAGAAAATTATTTAAAACCTTGAGAAATTATTTAAAACCTTGAGAAATTATTTAAAACCTTGAGAAATTATTTAAAACCTTCAGAAATTATTTAAAACCTTGAGAAATTATTTAAAACCTTATTATTTAAAACCTTCAGAAATTATTTAAAAAATTCAGAAATTATTTTAAAATTTAAAACTTGAGAAATTATTTAAAACCTTGAGAAATTATTTAAAACCTTATTTAAAACAGAAATTATTTAAAACCTTCAGAAATTATTTAAAACTTGAGAAATTATTTAAAACCTTCAAAATTATTTAAAACCTTGAAAATTATTTAAAACCTTGAAAATTATTTAAAACCTTGAGAAATTATTTAAAACTTGAGAAATTATTTAAAACCTTGAGAAATTATTTAAAACCTTGAGAAATTATTTAAAACCTTGAGAAATTATTTAAAACCTTCTTTTAGAGCTTGAGAAATTACTTAAAAACAAAATTATTTTAAAACTTGAGAAATTATTTCAAAATTATTTAAATTATTTACAAACTTCAAAATTATTTAAAACCTTGAGAAATTATTTTTAAAATCTTCAAACTTGAAAATTATTTAAAACCTTCAGAAATTATTTTAAAACTTGAAATTGTTTTAAAACTTCATTATTTAAAACTTCTGAAATTATTTAAAACTTTATTTAAGAGAAATTATTTAAAAACTTGAGAAATTATTTTAAACTTTGAGAAATTATTTTTAAAGAAATCATTTATAAGCTTGAGAAATTATTTAAAACCTTCAGAAATTATTTAAAACCTTCTAGAAATTATTTTAAACCTTTAGAAATTATTTAAAAATTATTTAAAACCTTCAGAAATTATTTAAAACTTTGAAAATTATTATTTAAAACCTTGAGAAATTATTTTAAAACCTTGAGAAATTATTTAAAACCCTTGAGAAATTATTTAAAACTTGAAAAACTTGATTATTTAAAAAAATTTGATTATTTTGAAAATTATTTAAAACCTTGAAAAATTTCAGAAATTATTTAAAACCTTTAGAAATTATTTAAAACTTTGAGAAATTATTTAAAAGCTTCAGAAATTATTTAAAACTTTTAAAATTTCTTGAGAAATTATTTAAAACCTTCAAAATTATTTAAAAGCTTTTTTAAAGCTTCAAATTATTTAAAAATTTCAGAAATTATTTACAAACTTTAAAAATTATTTAAAAGCTTCAGAAATTATTTTAAAACCTGAGAAATTTAAAAGTTTATTTAAACTTTTGATTTAATTTTCATTTAAAACCTTCAAAAATTATTTAAAACCCTGAGAAATTATTTAAAACTTGAGAAATTATTTTAAAAACTTTTGACAAAATTATTTAAAACCTTGAAAATTATTTAAAACCTTTTTAGAAATTATTTAAAAACTTTGGAAATTATTTCAAAGCTTCTCAAATTATTTTTTTAAACCTTCACAAATTATTTTTAAACTTGAGAAAATTATTTAAAACCTTCAGAAATTATTTTTTTCAAAATTTTTTTAACTTTGAGACAAATTATTTAAAAGCTTCACAAATTATTTAAAAGCATGAGAAATTATTTAAAAGCTTCACAAATTATTTAAAACCCCTGAGAAATTATTTAAAAATTTGAAAAATTATTTCAAAACTTGACATATTATTTAAAAAATTGACAAATTATTTAAAACCTTCAGAAATTATTTTTAAAATTGACAATTTCTTTTTAAGCTTCAGAAATTATTTTAAACCTTGACAAATTATTTTAAAACTTCATAACTTATTTACAAGCTTGAGAAATTATTTAAAACCTTAAGACATTATTTCAATCCTTCACAAATCATTTCAAAACTTGACAAATTATTTAAAAGCTTCAGAAATTATTTCAAACCATGAGATATCATTTACAAACTTGACAAATTATTTAAAACCTTGAGAAATTATTTAACACTTTCAGAAATTATTTCAAAGCTTCACAAAGTATTTAAAAATTTGACATATTATTTAAAAGCTTCAACAATCATTTCAAGCCCTGACAAATTATTCTAAAGCTTGACAAATTATTTTAAACCTTGAGATATTATTTCAAAATTTGACAAATTATTTACAAGCTAGACAAATTATTTAAAACCTTCCGAAATTATTTAAAAACCTGAGAAATGATTTCAAAGCTTGAGAAAGTATTTAAAAGCTTCAGAAATTATTTTAAACCTTCAGATATTATTTACAAACTTGACAAATCATTGAAAACCATGACAAATTATTTCAAAACTTGAGAAAATTACTTAAAAGCTTCAGAAATTATTTCAAACCTTGAGAAATTATATAAAAGCTTCAGAAATCATTTCAAACCCTGACAAATTATTTTAACACTTCAGATATTATTTAAAAGCTTCAGAAATTATTTAAAACCGTGACAAATTATTTTAAAGTTTGACAAGTTATTTCAAACATTGACAAATTATTTCAAATCTTGACAAGTTATTTTGAAGC
>JAJSOF020000019.1:85997486-86016601 GCA_025594305.2 Periplaneta americana | reverse complement strand
TCTTGTCTTGCATAATAATTGCTAAATATATGCCAAGACTTATAAAACACTGACAGTCATATCGCTTAGTGACTTTTCACAATACCGTAACTTATTTTACGCTTATACTTACTGGGTAGGAATGATGTCTTTAGTGTAGTATAAATATTATTCGAATTCCCTGCCAGATTTAATACATTCTCATGTTTGTATATGTGTAGTGTTGTTGAATAATCGTTGACAACTTCATACTGACACATGGACAGCTGCAATAAGGACTCTAGTCTTGTATAGTGGTTGCTAAATTCATGCCAGGTCTTATACAAACTGACAGTGATTTTGATTGCTTATTTCACATTAAAAGTGTCTTAATGTAGAAGACATAAAGCTGCAATACCAAAAGAGGTCATGCATAAATATTTACAAATAGAAAAATTTGGAATTGTAGGCCTCCTGTCCTTTTTTTTTTGGTGTTGTTTCTTTGAAAAGTAATTCCCGACTTCATATTCATATCTGGACGAAGGCAGTAAGGAATGTGGTGTTGCACAAATTTTGCTAGAATTAAGTCAGCATTTATACAGCACTGACAGCAAGACAACTGAACAGTTAAATCAATTTTTTCCAAATTCATTGCTATATTTATTACTTACCTGTGCTCAGCTAAGAGTACTGGTGTTCATTAATGTTTGGCGACACATAATTGAAGAGTTGCAATAGGGGCTCTTGTCTTGCATAATAATTGTGCCAAATTCGTGTCCAGGACTTGCATAACACTGACAGTTATTTAGCATAGTGATTTACTTGACAATCATACTTACAGGCAGGAATAAAGACTTAAATATAGTACAAATATTTTCCAAAACCCATGAAATATTTATCACTTTCTCAAGTTTGTATAGGTGTAGTGGTGTTGAATAATCTTTGACGATTTCATACTGACATATGAGCACCTGCAATAGGACTCTAGTTCTGCATTGTGGTTGCTAATTTCATGCAGGTCTAGTAGAGCACTGAGTGTTTCCTGATCTTACATGAAAAGTGGCTTAGTCTACAACTCAAAGCTCCATTACTGACTGAGCTCATGCATAAATATTTAGATTTGGAAAACAATTAGAATTGTTGGCCTGCCATGTTCTTTATGTTGTTGTTGCTTTGGAAAGAAATTCACGACTTGATAGGTACTCATACTTGGACAGCTGAAATAAGGATTGTAGTGTTGAAAATTTAAGTCAGGTTTTTACAAGACAGATAATTTTTCTAATTTTGCAGAATTACTTTACACTAAATCCATGAGGACTTATAAAGAGACAGTATTTTGTTTTTTTATTTTACATAAGCAAAATTTATTATTTCAATGTTTGTAAAAGCTGCATTAGACTCCTACTGAAAATTTCATAGGAAAATTTTTCTAAATTTTTTTAGCTATTTCACTTATTCAGAATTTATATTTTTTAAGGCTGTCTACCCCAAATGGATTCAGCTCAATTCTGATTACAAATACTCATATGTTTACACTTTTTAAAAATTTGGAAGGGCATTTGGAATTTAATGAGCTGTCAAAATTGTTTTTACATCGAAGAATTCTTTTTAAAATTTCTGATTACAAATCTAGTAACTTTTTTAGATGAGCACTGACTTTACTAGAATACTAGATGAATGAAGTGGAATGAATATTAATTTACATAAATATTCATTTTATTTTCAAATCTATTTTTCTGTGTTCATTTTTGTTGATTTAACACACAACTTTCTTATGCAAATATTAATCAATCTGGATGAAATTTTTACGTATTTATGAGGTAGCTTAATTAGAAAACATGCATTTTCTATGCATTTATTTTGTGAGAAATGCTGCATTTATTTTATTAAATATTATAAATGTTTTTACTGATGCTTTTTGTGAAAATTATTTTATTAATATTTTTCTTAAGAAAATATTTAATAAAATAGACTGCAGCATTTCTGAAAATAAATGCATAGAAACGTGCAGCTACCTCATAAATACTTGCAGTAAAATTTCATCCAGATTGATTAATATTTGGCATAAGAAAGTTGGTGTTGAATCAACAAAGATGAACACAGAAAAATAGATTTGAAAATAAAATGAATATTTATGTAAATTAATATTCTCCTCCGCTACATTCATCTAGTATTCTAGTAACTTGAGGGAGCCAACAAAAAGTTACTAGATTTGTAATCAGAAATTTTGAAAAAGAATTCTTCGATGAAAGACAATTTTGACAGCTCTTTAAATTCACGCCCCCTTCCAGCCTTAATTTAAAAAGTATAAACATATTAGTATTTGTAATCAGAATTGAGCTGAATCCATTTGGGTATGAAAATATAAATTCTGAATAAGTGAAATAGCTAAAAAAATTTGGAAAAATTTTCATGATTTTCAGTGGAGTCTTCCCTTAAGTGTACTGGCGTTGAATAGTGTTTCTCGAAATGACACTGATAATTGGACAGTTGCAATAGGGTTTCTAGTCTTGCATAATGATTGTTAAATTCATGCCAGACTTATACAACACTGATAGTATTTTGTTTGTTTATTTTACATAAGTAATAAAATATTTTATTCTGCGACTTGTAAAGCTGCATTACCGACTGAGCTAGTGTATAAATTTTTACAGTAGGAAAGAATTTAGAATTGTATGTCTCACATGCTTTTCTTCGTGTTGTTGCTGTGAAACGTAATTCACCACTTCATACTCATACTTGGTCAGTTGAGCAAAGGATTCCAATGTTGCCCAAATTTGCAAAATTTAAGCCAGAGTGTATATACACTGCCAGTGATTCTTTAAGTACCTAGTTTTACATGATCACTGACTTTACACTAAATCCTATAGGGCAGGAATGGCAACTGAAGTGTAGAATAAATTTCTTTCAAACTCATAGCATGGTTTAGTATATTTCAATTGTTGTTTAGTTGTACTGGTGTTGAATAATGTTTCACGACTTCATACAGATAATTGAATCTTTCCTTGTATATTGATTTCTAAATTAATGTGAGGAGTCGTACGAGACTGACAGTGCTTAGGATAATAGTTTTTCATTATAAATTATTTTATATCCCTAGTGATAGAACAGAAAATGCAACTGAAATATTGTACAAAATTTCTTTGAAGTTCTTTGTAAGAATTATTATATTCCCATGCTTGTTTAAATTTACTGTGTGGAATAATGTTTGACGACTTTATATAGATAATTGGACACCTGAAATAGGGACTCTATCCTTGTACGATAATTGCTAAATTCATGTCAGGTCTCATACATGATTGACATTGCTTTTTCTGATGGTTTTTCATAATAAATTACTTTTCAATCATACTTAGAGGAGAGGAATGACAACTGAAAAGTAATATAATTTTTTGCAAATTTGAAGTAAGAAATTTTACATTGCAATGCTTGAGATGTTATGGGTTGACCAACCTGTTTGAAGACTTCAAATTGCTGACAGCAGGGTAGAGGAATAGGGTTATTTAGTCTTGCACAATGTTGTTAAATTCAGAAAGTGTTTATAGAAAACTGATTCATCTCTTTCTAAAACATTCCTTAATAAATTAGTATCACATTTTACTACTAAAGTCCAGGTATGACAATTGAAATGTAGGCTATTCCATCTTTTTTTTTATTCTCCGTTCAATCAGAGGATTTATTGGAATCAGATGTCCCAAGTTTATGGATTTACTGTTGTACAAAATACTGTCCATCTTATGCTCACTTTTTTCTGTCAGATAATCAGGACTAATATCCATTTTTGGAAGAACATGTTGTAGGGCTACATTTTGTCATATGCTACAGTTGATTAATTTTCCCACTTGTTGGACTTTTCAAAACTGTTTACAGCTGCAAAATTTCTTCTTTACAATTATTTTTCCGGACTGGAGAAAGAATTTAATTAATCAATATTTTCCCATAATTTCCTGATTCTTGCCAAGATTCGCTTTGAAATACCAGTGGCAGCCAGTACTCTTGTAAAACAATGTTTCAATGGAATTGGTAAACATTTACAACTTTCTGAACATGAATTTCACGAATAAATTGTAAATTTCAATGTCCTTGAAGTGAACTATATGATTTCACACCTTAACAATGCCATATTTAAGAAAGATAATGTTTTCAAAAACAGGATTACAGCCACCAATGTGTTTAGCAGAACGAAGAACACTATGGAATGCTAATAACCAACTAACCCATTTTTCCAGTTGAGAATGAGGGTGAGTCCAAGCAGAAAGACTCAAATGCAATTTTTATAGGATGATATAATATGATCTTCAATAGGCTCACATTAGTAGCAATGCTTGCTAGGTTAAGTGGGTTGTTTTGAAATGTTTGACATTTCAAACTGAACTTAAAAACTGCAATAGGGTGTCTAGAATTGCACATGATTGTTAAATTCATGAAAGGGTTTATAGAAAACTGACAGTGCTTTTGCTAATGGTTTTCCTTAATAAATTACTTTACATTTATATATTTAAAGTGCAGGTATGAAATTGAGTAGATAGTTTTTTTTTTTTCTTTTCAAATTCATTGCAGGATTTATTAGATTTCAAGCTTGCTGTCGAGGTTTACTGTTTTACAGTAATTTTTCTTTTTTATACATGTCAAAATGGACAACTGCTATAGAATTCTGTAGTCTTGCATAATGTTTCTTTTATTTATTTCAGGACATATGCTAGGCCCAAAGTGCTTTGATTACTGATATTTTTTAAAATTTAAATTTGCAACTATTCAAATATTATAGGGACCTAATTGAAGACAAAAATGCTTCAAACACTGGTTTTTAAGATATAGGAACATAACAAAAATTTGCCATTTTTCAAGTTGTTTTTAAGAGATTTAATCGATAGAATCACTATTGTACTGTTATCGATCAATGTTACATTACTGAAAAAAATGCAAATTGTTCCACTGCATGCGCATCCGTCTTAGTACACGCACGTTTATTATTTCATTCTAAACATATTTCCCTTTAATTAGCTTCGACTTTTTCTCCTGGACAACTTTATTTAGGGACTGATGTCTTGCATAATGTTTTCAAATTTATTTCAGAGACTTGTACTTCCATCGGCTGAAAGTGCTTTGATTACTGACATTACATAAAATTGACTTACAATTGTTTCATAAAGCTGCATTATCAATGGAGCTGATTCAGAAATATTTACAAGTAGAAAAATTTAGAATTGTAGGCCTTCTTTACTTTTTTTTGTGTTGTTGCTTTGAAAAGTAATTCATGACTTCATACTCATAGATTCCACTACATTTATTATTCAGTTGAGAAACTTTTATATTTAAAATGCTGTCAAAAAATTTATCCGAAAGTTTGAATTTGATAAAACATTATATTAAGTATGTTCTGTATGGCTGTAAACTTGGACTCTCACTTTGAGAGAGGAACAGGGCATACCAAGTTTGAATTTTCTAGAATAAGGTTCTTAGTAAATATTTGGGGCCATAATTTTATAAAACTTTATAGGTTTGATATAAAATGCTACATGCACCAAATTGTACGAAATTTTCATATTTCTTTTTGAAGTAATTTCAGAGAAGGTATTAAATCCAGATGATTTGAGATGGGCCTATTAGTTTATTATGGGTGAATAAAATGATACAGTTATCTTGGTTGGGATTTCATACTTTTAAGGGCAGAAAATTAAAAAATTTGATCGGAATATCAAAATAAAGATAATTAAAATGAAAAAAATAGGGGACCAATGGCGGGCTTTTAATTTTTGAACTTCAGTTTTTAAAAGCCAGAAAATTTCCACTACAAAATGGACATTTAAATTTCTACATTATGAGGATCTTTTTCATTAGTAACTTTTATTTTATTTTCATTTAAAATTACAAAATTTTTATCTTCTATGCGGATTTCACCCTTAAAAGGACCATGACAGCTGCAATGAGGACTCTAGTGTTGCACAAATTTGCAAAAATTAAGGCAGATTTTATACAATACTGACAGTGCTTTTTTAAATAGTTTAACATGGGAAATGACTTTACACTGATTCCTACAGATAAGGAATGGCTACTGAATTGTAGAATATTTTTCTTTTCCAAATTTATAGATTCCAATGGTTACTTATGTGTACCGTGACCATTAATGTTGGCGACTGTTAACAGATAATAGAAGAGGTGCATTAGGATCTTGTATTGCATAATGATAGCTAAATACATAACAGGACGTATACAGCACTGCCAGTCATTTAGGTTAGTGATTTTTCATAATTTCTTACTTTACACTACTACTTACAGGGCAGGAATGATGACTTAGTGTAGTGTAATTTTTTTCAAAATTCCATGCAAGATTAAGTAGGCCTACATTCTCATGTTTGAATAGGTGTAGTGGTGTTGAATAATCTTCCACAACTTCATAGTGACACATGGGCAGATGCAATAGGGATTCTAGCCATGCATAGTTGTTGCTAAATTCATGCCGTATTTATACAACACTGATAGTGCTTTTGTTTGCTGATTTCACATAAAAATTGACTGAATCTACAAGCCATAAAGCTGTATTATCAACTGAGCTCATGCATAAATATTTATAAGTAGAAAAATTTAGAATTGTAGGCCTCACGTGCATTCTTTGATGTTTTTGCAAAACTTCACAACTTCATACTCGTGCTTGGACATCTGCAAAAGGACTCTAGTGTTGCAAAAATATGGAAAATTTAAGTTAGGATTTAGCCTATATAAGATTGACAATGATTTTTTTAAGTAATTTTAATGAGAAATGACTTTATACTCAATCGTACAGCATGAATGTTAAGTGCAGAATAAACTTTTTTCTTCATAAGATTTATTAGATTATAATATTTGCTCTTCATTGTAGTGTGACAAGATGATCAGTTTTAAATTTCAAAATTTTATAAGCTTTCTCACAATTGGACAAAAATTACAAGGTACCACAACAAGACTTATTAGAATTTAAATATCTGATAAAAGTTAAAAAGTTTATAAGTTCTTTAGAATCTCTCCTTTAAAATTTAATTTTTCAAAATTTGATTTTCACACATATTGTTTCAAGGTTTACAGATAGAAAAACAGTTTAACATGTAATTGTAGGCCTCAATGCATTCTTTTAATAGTTCTTTGACAAAATTTATTTAAAGTAATTCACAACTTTTTATACACATGCTTGGACATCTGCAATAAGGACTCTAGTGTTGCAAAAAGTATGGAAAATTTAAAGTTAGAGATTTAACCTTATATAAGATTGACAATGATTTTTAAGTAATTTTAAAAATGAGAAATTTTTTTATACTTTTATCGTACAATGTCAGGAATGACAATGTAATTGTAGAATAAACTTTTTCCCGAATTCATATCCAGATTTATTAGATTCTAATATTTGCTTAAGTGTACAAGTGTTCAACAATGGTTCACGACTTCCTGCAGATAACACTGCGTAACAAATTTTAACTTTTTTTTTGCGCTGGGCATGTGATACATGCTTTCTATATAATTTGAGCCTCCTGAATACGAATATGACAAAAAAACTGTTGTTGGTTACGGTTTTTTTGAGAAATTTTCGAATTTATATTTATTCAAAATACTGCTTTATATAATGACAAAAGGTTAAATATTCACTGTTCAGAAGATTACAGCTTTTTTTTTTCTGCATTTTTTTCATACTGGGCATCAGGTAATTCAAAAGATAAAGTTCAACAATAGTCTGCTAGCATATTGGTGCTCCACTGTCCTTGGTATCTTTTTTCCATAGCTGAAATTTCTGGATGAAAACTCTAACCATGCTCATCAGTGAAATCATCACAATTCTCGGGGAAAAAGTCAAGATGGAAGTGAAGGAAGTGAATTTTCAGGCACATGTTACAACCCATAGTTTCATATGCCAACAGTAAATTTTTCACTGGTTCTTCATAGTTCTCACTTCTACGGTTACCCAGAAAATTTAATACAACCTCCTTGAATGCAATCCAGGCGGCTTTCTCTTTTCCTTCCAACAAAGATTCGAAGTGATTGTCCTTCATTATTTCTCTAATTTGTAGCCATTGAAAACTCCCTCTTTTATTTTCGAGTCACTAATAGCAGGAAATTTTTCCTGGATATGTTTAAATGCTTCAGTTTTATGATTAATCCTTTAACAAAATTCTTTATTAACCCTAACTTAATGTGTGAAGGGAGTAAAATACTACTTTACTTTGAGGTACAAGGGGTTGATGTATAATACTTTTCTTCTCTGGCTCTCGTTTTATTCTATAATGATTATCTCGAGCGTGATTGTCCCATTTGCACAGAAAGCAGCAAAATTTTGTGTACCCTAATTGCATTCCAAGAAGCAATGCTACAACCTTCAAATCCGCACATACAAACCATTCGTAATTTGAATATTATCATTAAAGCACACTTTAAAGAAATAAACATTTCCACAGAATACTAACACCACGGAAATCTCCTGGTAAACTGAAAGCGTTATTTCATATAGAATCTGTTTCCGCATTCTAAAGCTCAAGTCATTTGTCTTGCATAAAATGAAAATTCATGGTAATGTATTACAAAATAAAAGTTTGATTCGTGAAAATTTTCCATAATAATGTCATTAAACTAATAGTGAAAGATTTTAATTTCACATCTCAAGTAAAATTCTATGTTTGTATAGGTGTAATGATGTGAATTCATATCGCGAACTTTTTCAGAAAACAAATAGACTTCCATAAAAGGGCAATAAAATAATTTCTCCAAATTCTACAAGACATTGCTTGTAACATTCCTACTTATACTAATAATGTTTTCACATAATGGGTTGTAACATTTGTAAAACAAATATTACACACGAAATACCTGGTGATTTTTTTAAATAGAATGCATATAAAATGTATTATGTTGTGCATCTCGAAAACCCGAACTGATGGAACATTTTGATTGTTATTTTTGAATTCAGGAGGTCGAAATTAGTAAGAATTCGTTAGTTTTATGTCTGACGCAAAATGGCTGTTTACCAGTGTAGTTAAAGAGCTAAAATAGGCGTTATAGTCTTGCATAATGATTGTTAAATTCATGCCAGGACTAATACAACACTGACAGAGAGTTTGATTCGTGATTTTCCACAATGAATTACTTTCCGGTAATTTCATCACTATATTTTAGAGCAGGAATGATATATGGAGTATAGTATAAATATTTTACAAATTTCATATCAGATTTTTTACATTCTCATGTTTGTATAGGTGTAATGATGTGGAATAATTTTTTGACGATTTCATACAGACACAACGGACAGCTGGGTAATTCCATGCAAAACAGTATGACGAAAAACATTCATATCTCCAAATTTGTTAAAAATTGTACATTCAACTTTATGTCGTATAATCATGTACAAAATTATGTTTGCCGCACCTACCGTTTAAATGTAATGGGCAGTTAAAATATTTTTATTTGAGCACAAGCTCTATTTTCAATTTGTTTTCTGACCATAAGAATAATTACAAAAAAAATTTTTAGAGATATCATTAGGTAGCTTACAAAATAGATTATTAAGATACCATATTTCAGTGCAGCTCTGAAAATTGTGTTTAAAGAAATTCAAAAATATATTTTTAAATGTCATTATCTTTAACCTGTTTTTTTGCTCTGTGTTTATATCATTACATAAAATCGAATACTTCAATTCACATAAAAAAATAAATAACAATTTACAGAGAATTTTCATTAGGCTGTCAAATTTTCGTAATGGGATCTTCAAAAATAAGGAAGTTATAAATTAAAACAACTTGCCGTGTAAAGGGTGATCTATGCCGCTGCGCCATCACTGCTGCTGGTCACTGCGAGAAGTGTTTCTGCATTGATGACCAGTGAGCGTCACACGTCTGATTTCAACTAGTTTCAGTACTTCTGATGAAGCAGAATAGGGTTTTATTGGTAACTTTCCATTAACTGGAACCACACAGTGAACACTTCTTGTTCTGGGAACAGTCTTGAGGCCGGCAAATCTTTGAGGATTTAGGTTTGTAACCACTTCTTCATGTTTTTCAATGGATATGAATGACACAATAATTCCCTGTATGTTGCATTTTGACCAATCATACAGTTCTTTCGGAGTTTAAATTAGAGTTCCTTGCAGGCTGGCTTTTAGAGCGAGTCACTTGATTGTATCCCTTACACTGTCACTGGGCCCTTTACTGTGACTAGTTCCAAAGAAATGGCACTCTGCAGGTATTTGAAAATCGTATTCATGATTGAGTAGATTAACGGAGTTTTTTCGTTCTTGTATTGGCTAGCTGCTCCAGCACTGAAATCATATATTTTAGATATTTCGGTATGTCTTTGTTTCAGATGTTCTATCATTTTCCTTTAAAAAAAACAAGAACTGTTGCACTGTCGTGAACTAAGCATTCCGAAATTATTGAAAAACAAAGGTTCTCTAAATTACCACCAACTGAATTTCTGTAATATACTGTGAATGGGTATATTGTTGCTTGAGAAGTACTACAGTGATGACCTTGTGTAGCATCCTGAATAATTAAACTATAATTATCTGAAAAATCACCAATGATAATGAACTCATCGGGCTTTATTTCATTTTTCAGCTACTTTAAATAATTTGCTTGGGACTTTGCAATGAGTTGTGTACAGTATTTTGAATTTTTTAAGCCAACCATTGAAGTTATTAATGAAATTTACACAGTCACTTTTCACTGAAATCATATTGGCTCTGTCAGTTGTCGTTCATTCCTTGTACTAAATTTCTACCAAATTTCTCTGTAACAATAACGTCAATATTTCTGATATATACATTTATAGTTCCTTACATTCAGGAGCATATTCTTCTTCACTTGTTGACCTTCCCGCCTCTGTTTGTAAACCTTCTTCACTTGTTGATTTGTCGACCTGACTTTCAGTCCCAGCAACTTTACTAATTATTTCAATTTTTGAAATCTTATGGCAAAAGCGTTCGCAAATAGCATCACCTACCACTAAATGCGGGACCTTTTCACACATGCTACTTGCCACTTTTCTTTTACAGATTTGTGACGAATGTTTTTAAAGTCCGAAAGTGTTGTAACACTACAGATGACTCCAACTTTTCGTGTATAATTTAGGCATATTCAACACTTACAACTTACAATGACAGAACAGATCAAAATCGCTGTCTAAACTGAAGGGAAAAAGTTGTGCTGAAATTATAACAGGAAAAAACAAACTCTCACGTGAAATCTATTACCGTACCATTGAGTGGATGTCGTAACATCTGGCATTTGTCGTATCGATCGCTAAGCACGTGTGATGTAATACAGATCCTTAATGGCAACATTTGCAATTCTTTTTTATTTAATATTTCCCAAAGTATTAGAGATCCCATCATAAAATTTTTTGTAATCGATTAAGAAATTGTTTATCTCACCATAAAAAATAGAGCATAGTAAAAAAAAATATTCGATTTGAAAATATTAACATTTATTTATTTTACTCTAAATTTTAATACATGCTCGAAGTAAAAATCCATAATAACTCAGAAGTAAGTTTAAATATAAAGAGTCATTATATTGGCACAATTTTTACGTTGATACAATGAAGCATATCATTTTAATAATATTTTTAACAATAGTCTACATATCAACTCCCCGAATATTTCACCCTTCATTACTTTTCAACCATTGGTGATATGAAGTTCATATTAGGCCATTTAACTATTTATTATTATGACATTCATTTACTAGAATATTGAGAAAATCCAGAACTTGACGTTACAAATTTTAAAATTTTGTATGGAATGACCCAGCTGCAATAAGAACTCTAGTCTGCATAGTGATTGGTAAATTCTTACCAGAAATATACAACAGTGAGTGCATTTGTTTGCTGATTTCACATAGAAAGTGACTTATTTCTCAAGTCTCCAATCTGCCTTACCAACTGAGCTCATGCATAAATATCTACAAGTAGGAAAGTTTAAATTGTATCCTCCTGTGATTTTTTTTTTTTCTTTTTTGTTGCATTGAAAAGTAATTCACAACTTCATACTCATTCTTTGACAGCTGAAATAAGGACTGTAGTGGTGCATAAAGTTTCAAAATTTAAGTGAGGGTTTATACAAAACTGACAGTAATTTTTTAAGTGATTTTATCAGAGAAATGACTTTACACTCAATCCTATAGAGCAGGAATGGCAACTGAATTTCAGAATAATTTTTTTCCGAAATTCATAGCAAGATTATTAGATTCGAATGTTTGCTTAAGTGTATTGGTATTCAATAGTATTTCACGACTTCATATAGATAATTTTATAGCTGCCATAGAGTTTCTAGTCATGCATACTTACTTACCTACTTATTCGATGGTGATTACGTTCCTTGAGGGAACAGAGCCTGTCTAGCAATAGAAGTTCATTCTCTTCTGTCCTGAGTTCTTCTTCTCCATGCCCTTGTACCCATCTGCTTTATATCTTCTTCAACGCCTTCTATCCATTTCTTTCTAGGTCTCCCAACACATCTTCTACCATCCGGCTCTCTTCTATAAATCATTTTCAGTAAGGATCCCTCTTCACTTCTTTCAAATGGTCGGCCCATCTCAACCTTGCACTTCTAATTACTTCCATTATATGCGGTTCACCATATATCTCGTATAGTTCCTTGATGGTTCTAATTTTCCATTCTCCATTCTCCATTTTGGGCCCATATAGTCTTCTCAGAATTTTTCTTTCCCTTGCCGCAATTTTCCTTTCCTCATTTACTAGTAAAGAGCAGGTTTTGAAGGCATATGTAACCACCAGCCTTATTATTGTTCTATATATTTTCTTTTTCCCAGTTCTTGAGAGATCCCTAGATCGTAACAAAGGAAGTAAGGCCCAATAGCATCTGTTTCCCGCCTGTAATCTTTCTTTAACCTCTGTCAATACTATATTATTATCAGTAATCACACTCCCGAGATATTTAAAGCTCTGTACTCTTTCAAAATTGTTCCTGCCAATTGTTATGTTATTACAGTATATCTATCTACCTTCCTTTCTTGTAGTCAGGCATAATGATTATTAAATTCATGCGAGGACTTATACAAGACTGACAGACTTCTTGATTATTGATTTTCCATAAAGAATTACCTTATGCTCATACTTAAGGAGTAAGAATGATGTATGAAGTGTAGTATAAATATTTTCCAAATTCCATTCAAGATTTGTTACAGTTTCATGGTTTTTGAGGTGTAGTGGTGTTGAATAATCTTTGAGTTCCTACCGACAAATGGAGGGCTGTAATAAATACTTAAGTCTTGCGTAGTGGTTACTAAATTCACTGAGAATGTTTTGTTTGCTGATTTTATATTAACGGGAGAGGATGGTATTTTTTGGTGAAAAATGAGTAAATTTAAAAAAATCTTTAAAATACTCTGTGATATGTGTGGAATGCATAGCATAACATTTTGTGGGTATTTGTGCCCTTATCGGATGTTGAGTCGCCATTTTTAAACTACTTGCGTTATAGATTTTTAAATCACTCGCCCACTTTTATTGTTGTTTCCAGTAAATTAAATTTTCAAAATTTTTTTTTCTGTAAAATACCCTTTGATATGCGTGGAATGCATTGCATAACTTTTTGTGGGTATTTGTGCCCTTATCGGATGTTGAGACGTCATTTGTAAACTTCCTGCGCTATGGATTTTAAATCACATGCCCGCTTTTATCGGTTTCCGGTAACTTCATTTTTTTTTTTTGCTACATTGTCAGACAAAAATGGATATAATTTCTGAACTATTAAAGATACATGCATGAAATTTAGAACACACATTCTTTAGACTATTAGGAAACTTTTCTCTGCAACAGAATCTTGTTAATTGATTTCATTTTAAAAATGTTTGCAAGAAAGGAAATCAGAAAATTGTTATTAAATTTTAATTATTTATTTTACAAACATAGGGACTAATATCAAAATTCTGTTACAGACAATTTGTAGAACATGCTTTTTCAAATACATTGCAAAGAACTGTTTGAATCTATCTTTAAAAACGGTTTAGATATATTGGTTTTAGTACAATCCTGCATTGGGTATATTTTTTTTCAAATTTGGGCCCCCAAATAATTTTTTTTTCAAAATATTTTTATTTGGTTGAGTTGCCACAGCTATGAGCTCCCTACATACAAAACATTAATATTTTACGCCAAATAGGAAAAAAGTTTTAAAAAATACCATCCTCTTCCCTCAAAAATAACTTAATCTACAACTTATAAAGCTGCATTACCGACAACTCAAGCATAAATTTCTACAATAGGGAAAAATGTAGAATTGTATCTGTCCCATGCTTTTTTATGTTGTTACTTAGACACTCATTTCATTCCGACATACTCATAGTTGGTCTTATGCACAAACGACTCTATTGTCGCGTAAATCTGCAAAATTTAAGCCGGATTTTATACAAAATTGCCAGTATTCTTTAAGTTCCTAGTTTTACATGTATTTTACATACAAAATAAAAAATCTACAATTTATGAAGGTGCATTACCAACTTAGCTCTTACATTGGAAAGAATTTAGAATTGTAATTTAGGTGTTTTTGCCTGGAAAAGTTTTTGATGACTATTCCCATAGTTGGACACCTGCAATAAGGACTCTAGTGTTGGAAAATTTTTCAGAATTTAAGCAAAAGAAAACACTGACAGTGCTTTATTAAATAGTTTTACATTACAGTCATACTGACAACTGGAATGACAACTGAAGTGTAGTAATTCTTTTGATATTCATAGAGAGATGAAATAAGATTCCCATGCTTGCATTTTTACTGGTGTTTTCAATGTTTAGGGACTTCATGCAGATGACTTTATCCAGCTAAGGGTTTCTATTTCTGTAGAATCATTTCTAGATTAATACCATGATGCATACAAGACTGATAATGGTTTGCTAAGTGGTATTTCTCTATTGAATTACTTATATTCATAGTTAGAGGTAGGAAAATCGGAACTGCTGTTGAAAATATGTTTTCCAAAATCGTTACAAGATTTATTAGATTCTTATGACCATGCTTGATTTCCTTGGAATGGTGTTCAAATAATGTTTGAAGACTTCATACTTATACTTGGTAAACTGCAATGGTTAGGATCTTGTCTTGCATAATGATTGACAAATTCTGCCAGGACTTGTACAGCACTGACAGTTTTTATTTATTGATTCTTGATAATAAATTACTCTATGCTCCTGCTTACAGAACAGGAATAAAGACTTTAGTGTAGTATAAATATTCTCCAAATTTGATACAAGACTTATTGCAATCTCATGTCTATATAGGTGAAATGGTGTTGAAAAATCTTTGACTACATATTAGTGACACATGGACAGCTGCAATATGGATTGTAGTTCTGTATAGTGATTGCTAAATTCTTGCCAGGACTTATATAACGCTGCCAGTGCCTTTTTTTGCTGATTTTACATAAAAATGTTGAATATTTGTTTACCACTGAGCTCGTTCATAAAAATTTGCAATTGAAAATTAGATTTGTAATGCAGAAATGCTTTGTTAAGTGTGTTTGCTTTGGAAAGTTGTTATTGTTGTAAGTATAGGTATGGCTCTTTATATGGAATTTAATTTATTATAAATGGCATCTCATTACATAATGAACATTAAAATATGGTAAAATAAACACAAACACAAAATGAAACAAGTAATGATAGTGATCATCAAATTGGAATATAAACTTTTCAAGTGAAAAATTAATCGTTTTGTGCTGGCAGTCCAGTAAAGAGCTGATACATTTCCTGGGTTTTGCTGGCTGGGTGGAGTCCTGTACAATGAAGGTGGTCCAATCCATTACCGATCCAGACTGCTTACAGATGGTGTACTCTTCTATCTCAGATATTTTTATTTTACCAAGATGTGCAGCTAGTCTTGTCCCAAAGGCTCCCACTGCTTCTTTCCTTGGTTTATTTTTATTTTTTTCCCATAGTTCTGTTATTTTCTCCTACTTCTTCTCTTTTGGAAATTGAGAGAATTATTGTTCCCATGTTTTGAGGTTTTCGCTTGTGATGAATTTTCTGACTGAGTTGATCGTTGGGGGTTCATTTCCTATGCAAACTTTAGTGCCTCGTTTAGCTAACTCAGCTGCCTTCTCATTGCCTTCAATCCCGACGTTGACAGGAATCCACTGGAATACAGTAATTTTCTTTAATTTTTTTAGTTGTTGTAAATTATGTTCAATATCCTTAATTCTAGTAGAGTGAGGATAATGGTTGAATGGCAGCCTTCGAGTCTACAAGTATAACTGCTTTTTCGAATTTATGTGATCTGTAAATGAAGTTTTGTAGAGCTACATAAATGGCTTCTATTTTTCCATCATAATTGCTATGGTATCTACCCACTGAAGTGTAGTGTGAGAAAAGTCTGCAAAATATTCCAGCGCCTACACCTATGTCTGCTATTTTAGATCCATCAGTGAATACACGTAACCATTGATCTTCCGGATATTTTTCATTCAGCATGCTAAGAGTATAGCATTTTAACATTGTTAAATTTGAGTCAGTCTTTTTAAGATTGTCTGGAATAGTTAGATTGATATTGATAGGGATGAA
Source organism: Periplaneta americana (assembly GCA_025594305.2). Classification (NCBI taxonomy): domain Eukaryota; kingdom Metazoa; phylum Arthropoda; class Insecta; order Blattodea; family Blattidae; genus Periplaneta; species Periplaneta americana. The sequence goes on along the minus strand of JAJSOF020000019.1, from coordinate 86,000,113 downwards.
ATGTAGTGGGTTTGAAGGTTTAGCAATACTTTCATTTCATTTTGAACATTTTGTGTTTTCAAGATACTATATTACTGATTGTAGTTATTGGTGTTATTTGAGTTTACAACCGTTCATTAGAACATATTGGGGGTATCCAGCTTGTTCTTTGTGAGGCTTCCATCTTGACCAAGTTCACCACAGCTTGTTTTTGAATTTCTTTTGGAAAGTAATTGACGACATTATTCTCACACTTGCACAGCACTGACAGTTTTTATCTTACTAATTTCTTTACACTCCTACTTACAGGGCAGGAATGACGACTTGAGTGTAGTATAAATATTTTCCAAATTTGATGCCAGACTTATTGCATTCTCATGTCTGTCTAGGTGAAGTGGTGTTGAAAAATCTTTGACGACATGTTAATGAACATGGACAGCTGCAATAGGGGTTGTAGTTCTGTATAGTGATTGCTAAATTCTTGCCAGGATTTATCAACATTGACAGTGCCTTTTTCTGCTGATTTTACATAAAAAATGACTTTATCTACAACTCATAAAGCTTCCTTACTGACTGAGCTCATACATAGAATTTTGCAATTAAAAAAAATAGAATTCTAGGTGAGAAGTGTTTTGTTAGGTGTTTTTGCTTTGGAAAATAATTGACGACTTTATTCTCACATTTGCACAGCTGCAATAAGGACATTACTGATGCATTAAAGTGGAAAAACCTGAGCCGGGCTTTATACAACATTAACGGTGCTTTTCTAAAGAGCGTTACATGAGAAATGAATTTCCACTCCTTCCTATAGGGCGGGAATGACAACTGAAATGTAGAATATTTTTTTTTCAATTTCATAGCAAAGTCTATTAGATTCGCATACTTGCTTATGCTTACTGGTGTTCAATAAAGTTTGACGACTTCATACAGAGAATAAGGAAAGCTGGAACTTGGTTCCTGTTTTTATATAATGGTTTCTAAATTAATACCAGGATGTATACAAGTCTGATAGTGCTCTGCTTAGTGGTCTTTCATAATAAATTTCTTGTGCTGATACATAGAAGGCAGGAAAAAGACATGTATTGTAGGATAAAGCTAATATCCAAATTTTTTTAAAGATTTATTAGATTCCCATGCTTGGTTATGTGTAATTTTGTTGAATAATGTTTGACGACTTCATATAGATCATTGGACAGCTGCTATAGGAATTCTAGACTTCCATATGAATAACTAAATGCATGGCAGGTCTAATTAAAGAATGACAGTGCTTATACTGCTTGTTTGTCATAATAAATTATGTTACAGTTCTTCTTATAGGGTAGGAATTAGATCTGAGGAGTAGGATAATTTTCTCCACATTGAAAGTAAAGCTAATCACATTGTAATGCTTGTTAGCTTAGGTGGTGCTGAGCAATTTTTGACGACTTTTTACTGACACTTGGTAAACTGCAATAGGTGTCTAGTCTTGCATTATGATTGCTAAATTCATGTGAGGGCATACACAACAATGACAGTTCTTAAGCTTATTGGTTCTTCATAATAATTTATTTTAGCCTGATATTTACAGAGCAGTAATGGCAACTTGAGTATAGTATAAATTTTCTCCAAATTTCATGCAAGATTTATTACATTCTCATGTGCATATAGGTGTAGTGGTGTTGAACAATGTTTGACGACATCATAGTGACTTACGGACAGGTGCAATAGGGATTTTAGTTCTGTATAGTGATTGCTAATTTTTTGCCAGGATTTATAATACAACAGTGACAGTACTTCTGTTTGCTGATTTTACACAAAATATGACTTATTCTAGAACCCATAAAACTGCTTTACCGACTGAGCTATTTCATAAATGTTTAAAATTATAAAAACATTGAACAGTAGGTCTGAAATGCTTAGTTAGATGTTTTTGCTTTGGAAGGTAATTGACGACTTTATTCTCATAGTTGGACATCTACAATAAGGACTCTAGTGTTGCATTAAAATGAAAAAAACTAAGCCGGACTTCATACAATATTGACAGTGCTTTTTTAAAGAGCTTTACATGAGAAATGAATTTACACTCCTTCCTGTAGGGCAGGAATGACAACTGAAATGTAGAATAATTTTATCCAGTTTCATATATAATCTATTAGATTCCCATGCTTGCTTACCTTGACTGGTGTTCAATAATATTTGAAGACTTCATACTGACACTTGGTAAACTGCAATAGTTAGGATCTTGTCTTGCATAATGATTGATAAATTCATGCCAAGACTCGCACAGCAGTGACAGTTTTTTTGCTTACTGATTTTTGATAATAACTCACTTTACTCTCCTACTTACTGGGCAGGAATGAAGACTTGAGTGTAGTTTAAATATTCTCAAAATTTGGTACAAGACCTGATGCATTCTCATGTCTGTATAGGTGAAGTGGTGTTGAAAAATCTTTGACGACATGTTAGTGGCATGACAGCAGCAACAGGAATTCTAGTTCTGTATAGTGATTGCTCAGTTCTTGCCAGGACTAACACAAACCGACACTGCCTTTTTCTGCTGATTTTAAATGAGAATGACTTGATCTGCAACTAATAAAGCTGCATTACCGACTGAGCTCATTCATAATGAATTGCAATTGAAAAATTTTAGAATTGTAGGTCAGAAATGC
>JAJSOF020000019.1:85984721-85997386 GCA_025594305.2 Periplaneta americana | reverse complement strand
CATTATGTAGTGGAATCTATACGAGTGAAGTCGTGAATTACTTTAAAAAAAAAAAAAAAATGAAATGCCTGCACCGAAATTTTTCTACTTGTAAATATTTATGGATCAGCTCTGTTGGTAATGCAGCTTTAGGAGTTGTAAATTAAGTCAATTTTTATGTAATATCAGTAATCAAAGCATTTTCAGTGTAGTATTCCTGGAATAAATTTAGAAAACATTATGCAAGACTACAGTCCCTATAGCAGTTGTCCAGTAACATGTATAAAGTCGTCAAAATTATTGTACTACAGTAAATGCAAGCAAGCTTGGGAATCTAATAAATCCTGCAATGAATTTGAAAAAAAAAAAAACACTATCCTACATTTCAATTGTCATACCCGCACTTTAAGTATAAATGTAAAGTAATTTATTAAGAAAAATCATTAGCAAAAGCACTGTCAGTTTTCTATAAACCCTTTCATGAATTTAACAATCATTGTGCAAGACTAGACATCTATAGCAGGTGTCAGTTTGAAGTCGTCAAACATTGCTCAACACCACTTAACCTAGCAAGCATTGCAATGTAAAAATTCTTACTTCAAATTTGCAAAAAATTATACTACTTTTCAGTTGTCAATCCTCCCCTGTAATTATGATTGAAAAGTAATTTATTACGAAAAACCATTGGCAAAAGCAGTATGTCAGTCATATATGAGACCCGACATGAATTTAGCAATTATCATTCAAGAATAGAACCCCTATTTTAGCTGTCCAATTATTTATATGAAGTCGTCAAACAGTATTCCACACCAGTAAATTTAAACAAGCATGGGAATATAATAATTCTTGCAAAGAACATCAAAGAAATTTTGTACAATATTTCAGTTGCATTTTCTGTTCTATCACTAGGGGTATAAAATAATTTATAATGAAAAACTATTATCCTAAGCACTGTCAGTCTCGTACAACTCCTCACATTAATTTATAAATCAATATACAAGGAAAGATTCCCTGTTGCAGCTCTTCAATTATCTGTATGAAGTCGTGAAACATTATTCAACACTAGTACACCTAAACAACAATTGAAATATACTAAACCATGCTATGAGTTTGAAAAAAATTTATTCTACACTTCAGTTGCCATTCCTCCCCTATAGGATTTAGTGTAAAGTCAGTGCTCATGTAAAGCTAGACTAGACGGCATTTCAGAAGGCGGTTAGCTTCTATATGCACCGTAGCATTTCTGGTATGTGACATCACAGGCTTGTACAGTAGAACAAATCAGAATCAGTCTGTAACAAGCACTTCCCAAGTTCGTTTGTTCACGTGCGAGTGTTTCAATACATTGAATAAGTAAAACTAACATTTACTGTGTGTATGTAAGGTAAATAAATGGAAGAAGAGACTGTAAAAAGACAAGTATTACACAAGCAGGCGCGGAAAATAGTGTTTAAGGTGTATAATTATTTTAAAAACGTTAACGAGCAGAACGCTGCCGGCCATCTTGATGCTGACTGCAATGTTGCCAACATGCAAGAAACGACTGCAGAAGCATGTGGTGTGGGATTGAGAAACCGTGCAAAGAATATTGTTAGTGAAGGAAAGAGGGTTTGTTTGGTGTCATGCTTACAGTAATCAACGGCTCAGGTCATTATTATCTTTTGATAATTTAAATTCTCTCCTGCGCTATTTGTATTGCACTTGCTCGTGAAGTACGATGTGGCAATGTTGCACGCTGCCTTACTCTCTCTATCTGTCTCTCTCTACGCAAATGCTAGCAGACAACTGCCTTCCGAATTGGTGTCGACTCTAGGTATCTAAAGAATCACTGGCAGTGTGTACACACTCTGGCTTAAATTTTGCAAATTTGTGCAACATTAGAATTCTTTGCTCACCTGACCAGGTATGATTATGAAGTGGTGAATTACGTTTCACAGCAACAACACACAGAAAAGCATGTGAGACATACAATTCTAAATTCTTTCCTACTGTAGAAATTTATGCACTAGCTCAGTCGGCAATGCAGCTTTACAAGTTGTAGATTAAGACATTTTATTACCTATGTAAAATAAACAAACAAAATACTGTCAGTGTTGTATAAGTCCTGGCACGAATTTAGCAATCATTGTGGAAGACTAGAAACCCTATTGCAACTGTCCAATTATTAGTATCATGTCGAGAAACACTATTCAACACCAGTACACTTAAGCAAACATTGAAATCCAATAAATCTTGCTATGAATTTGGGAAAAAATGTATTCTACACTTCACTTCCCTTTCCTGCTCTGTAGGATTGAGTGTAATATAATTTCTCCGGTAAATTATTTAAAAAAATTACTCTCAGTCTTGTATAAAACCTGACTTAAATTTTGCAAATTTATGCAACACTAGAGTCCTTATTTCAGCTGTCCAAGTATCAGTACCTATCAAGTCGTGAATTTCTTTTCAAAGCAACAACAATAAAAAGAACATGGCAGGCCAACAATTCTAATTGTTTTCCAAATCTAAATATTTATGCACGAGCTTAGTCAGTAATGGAGCTTTGAGTTGTAGACTGTCACTTTTCTTGTAAGATCAGGAAACAAAAGAACACTCACTGCTCTACTAGACCTGCATGAAATTAGTAGAACTAGAATCTCTAATGCAGCTGCTCATATGTCAGTATGGAGTCGTCAAAGATTATTCAACACCACTACACCTATACAAACTTGAGAAAGTGATAAATATTTAATGGATTTTGGAAAATATTTGTAGGCCTACTATATTTAAGTCTTCATTCCTGCCTGTAAGCATGATTGTCAAGTAAATCACTATGCTAAATAACTGTCAGTGTTGTAAAAGTCCTGGCACGAATTTGGCACAATTATTATGCAAGACAAGAGCCCCTATTGCAACTCTTCAATTATCTGTCGTCAAAAATTAACGAACATCAGTACGCTTAACTGGGCACAGGTAAGTAATGAATATAGCAATGAATTTGGAAGAAATTGATCTAACTGTTCAGTTGTCTTGCTATCAGTGTTGTATAAACGCTGACTTAATTCTTGCAAAAATTTGTGCAACACCACATTCCTTACTGCCATCGTCCAAGTATGAGTATGAAGACGTGAATTACTTTTCAAAGCAACAACACAAAAAAGAGGACGGGAGACCTTTAATTCCAAATTTTTCTATTTGTAAATATTTATGCATGACCTCTTTTGGTAATGCAGCTTTGTCTTCTACATTAAGACACTTTTAATGTGAAATCAGCAATCAAAACCACTGTCAGTTTGTATGAGACCTGGCATGAATTTAGCAACCACAATACAAGACTAGAGTCCTTATTGCAGCTGTCCATGTGTCAGTATGAAGTCGTCAACGATTATTTCTACAACACTACACCTATACAAACATGAGAATGTATTAAATCTGGCATGGAATTTGAATAATATTTATACTACACCAAAGTCGTCATTCCTGCCCAGTAAGTAAGAGCGTAAAATAAGTTACAGTATTGTGAAAAGTCACTAAGCAATATGACTGTCAGTGTTTTATAAGTCCTGCCATATATTTAGCAATTATTATGCAAGACAAGAGACCCTATTGCAAATCTTTAATTATCTATAGGAAGCCGTGAAGCACTATTGGACACCAGCACACTCAAGCAAACATTGGATTCTAATAAATCTTGTTATGAGTTTGGGAAAAAATTTATTCTACACTACACGTGTCATTCCTGACCAATAGAACACATCCTACTTCAATGTAATAAACTGCAGGAAATAATGAACAATCACTCGTTACATGAAATTTTCACCAATCGACAGCTCTGGAAAATTGCTTATTTGATTTACAGTGGACATAATGCAATCAAGCTGGACACACGTATTAAGAAGTAAGAAGTAAGTAAGTCGTCATTCCTGCCCTACAGAATTGAGTGCAAAGTCATTATTAAAAAATTATTTAAAAATCACTGTGAGTTTCCTAAAAGCCTGGCTTAAATTATGCAGCTGTCCAAGTATGAGTATGAAGTCATGAATTACTATTGAAAGCAACAACACAAAAAAGAAAAAATAAGCATGGGAAACATACAATTCCACATTCTTTCCTAGTGTAGAAATTGAGCTCAGTCGGTAATGCAGCTTTATGAATTGTAGATTGTCATTTTTTATGTAAAATCTGCTAACAAATGCACTGTCAGTGTTATATAAGTCTTGCCTTGAATTTAGCAATCCCTATACAAGACTAGACTCCCTATTGCAGCTGTCCATGTGTCAGTATGAAGTCGTCAAAGATTATTCAACAACACTACATATATACGAACACGAGAACGTAATAAATCTTGTATGGAATTTGAAAAATATTTATGCTGCATTGCATACATCATTCTAGCTCTATAAGTATGAGTATAAAAAAATTCATTTTGGAAAATCAATAATCAAAATCTCTGTGAGGGTTGTATAAGTACTCGCACGAATTTAGCAATCATTATGCAAGACTCCAATCCCTATTGCAGCTGTCCAATTATCTGTAGTAAGTAGTGAAACACTATTGAACACCAGTACACTTAAGGAAACACTGAAATCTAATAAATCTGTTATGATTTTGGGAAAAAATTTATTCAACACTTCAGTTCTTATTCCTGCCCTATAGGATTCAGTATGAAGTAAGTTCTCAAGTAAAATTACTTGAAAAATCACTGTCAGTGTTCTATAAACCCTGCCTCAAATTTGGAAATTTATGCAATACTAGAGGCCTTATTGCAACCTTCCAAGTGTTAGTATGAAGTCGTGAATTTCTATTCAAAAGAAAAAGCAGGGGATACCTACAATTCCCTATTTTTCTACTTGTAAATATTAATGCATGAGCTCAGTTAGTAATGGAGTTCTATGACTTGTAGATTAAGTCGCTTTTTATGTGAAATCAGCAAACAAAGGCACTGTCAGTTTGTATTAGACTTGGCATGAATTTAGCACCAACTATTCAGGACTAGAGTCACAGTCTACTATATACAGTCACGAAGCTTGAGTTTTGAGGGTGCTAGAAACAATAGACTGTGCCAGTACTATTTTGCATTGCCTGTAATGAGGCGATATTAGCGATCCTAGTGGTCAGCAGCTATCTAATGTATGCATATTTACTACGTGTTGAGCTTCGTGACTGTATATACTAGAATGTGCTAGAGTCTCTATTGCAGCTGTCATTGTGTCAGTATGAAGTCGTCAAATATTATTCAACACCACTACACTTATACAAACATGAGACTTTCATACTCCATCGGCAAGTCTATCGTCCTATCAAAAAGGACTGCGTTATATGGCAGTAAAAATTTTTAATAACCTCCCTATCGATATAAAAAATGAAACTCAAAACATAAAATTATTTAGGGCCAAATTAAAGAAGTACCTAATTTCTCACGCCTTCTATTCTGTAGGTGAATTCATGACATTCAGTAACACTTCATGAAATTGATACTAAAACTTTGGATGTACTAATAGAATCTTGTAAATTTGGGAAAAATATATATTTCATCTAGACTGTGACTATAAATTAAGATTTTATAATAGTATTAAGTTTTTTGACTTGTTCCATATTCTAGCTGTAAGCATGTATGAATACCATGGAATGTTAATAAATACAATACAATACAATGTAATAAAACTTGTATGGAGTTTGGAAAATATTTATGCTACATTTAAGTAGCAGGATTCCTGCCCTGTAAGCATGAACATAAAGTAAGTTATTATGAAAAGTCACTAATCTAAATGAAAGTCAGCGTTGTTTTAAGTTCTGGCATATATTTAGCAATTATCATCCAACAGACTCAATTGCAATTCTTCCTGCCCTATAGGAATGACTGGAAAGAAATTTCCCAAGTACAGTGAAACCTCTCCTTACGGACACCTCCAAGATACGGACACTCCTCATATACGGACAGATTTTTATGTCCCAACTGAAATAATATAGAAATAATTATAAATTTAACTCTCGTTTACGGACACTCTCAGACACGGACAGCTGTTTCGCAATTCTAAAGCTTGCTTTACCTCTGACTGCGGACAGAACTTGGATTTCAAGACCTAATGTGTTACAAAAATGGAAAATTTAGTTTTGAGAACTGTCACAGAAATTCCAAACATGAAAATAAATAAGGGTCTCGTAGGAATTTGAAAAAATAGCCCATGATACCCCTTGTTAGCTGGAAGCAGGTGGATAAACAAAGTTATAAAATTTAACCTGTCTGATGAGTCCAAGGTTTGAGGGTGATAGTGAAATTGTATTCGACACATGATAGGGTTAGTAGGATTATTCTCTTCACTTCAATCAGTTGTTCTGTTTCGAGAGACGTGGCACCTGAATGTAAAGGTTAAGTTGAAAACTGTAAATTACAGTACTGCATAACTGTAGACCTAGAATAAAATTGTATGGCACAGTACTGTATTTTCCTTTTTCAGTGTTATCTACTGCAGTTCAGAGTTGCAAAGAATTTACTGTAGTACTGTATACTGTATTTAGAATTAAACTACAGTAATACATTTCATTTAAAGCGTGAAGGGATACATAATGCATATTATAAATTTACTGTTAGATTTGGAAACCTCCCTCCCAATAGAGGACACCTCCCAGATGCAGACAGATTGTTGCGTCCCTTCGATGTCCGTAAATGAGAGGTTTCACTGTAAAACTATTCAAAAAACACTGTCATTCATGTATAGATCTGCCCTAATTTTTCCAACACTAAAGCCCTTACTGCTCCTATCCAAATACGAGTATGGAGTCGTGAATAACTTTTCAAAGCAACAACACCAAGAAAAGAAAAAAAATTGAAGACATACAATTATAAATAAAATTACTGATTAAATTTTCTACTCCTTTACCACGTTAATATTTTGGATTTACCTTAGCTGACTAGTTTCGAACTCTTGTGCTTTATTATCCAAAGCCTAGTGGAGATCCCGCGCTATCTAAGAAGATAGCACAGGATATCCACTAGGTTTTGGACAATGAACCACAAGACTTCAAAACTAGTTAGCTAAGGTAAATCCTGAATATTAACACAGTAAAGAAGTTGGAAATTTAATCAGTGAAATACTACTAGGTTCAAAAAGTTCCCGGAATTTTACTACCATTTTTCGTATTAATATATAACAAGGGATATTATACATTTGTTTTGTTGGTAACATTCATGATGTCATTTCCTTAAAGTTTGTTGATAATGGCAATTATTGGTTTTGAGTTGTAGGCATTTGTTTATCATAGTGTTTTGTTTGTTCGTCGCATTTTGTAATTATGTCCACAGAGCAAAGTACAAACATCAAGTTCTGTGTTTTGCTGGGGACATGATCAGTATGGCTGATGAAGATGGTGATTTCTTAAACAAAATGAAACTGGTGCTATTTGTGTCGACCCAGTCCCTAAACGACAGTCATCTGAGTGGAAATCAAACATCTCCTCGAAGCAAAAATTTCCTAAGGGACACTTCCAAAGGCAAAACATTTTAAATGTTATGTTTTATTTAACGACGCTCGCAACTGCAGAGGTTATATCAGCATCGCCGGATGTGTCGGAATTTTGTCACGCAGGAGTTCTTTCATATGCCAGTAAATCTACTGACAGAGCCTGTCGCATTTAAGCACACTTAAAGCAAAGTTATTTTGAAAGTTTTTTCGACTCTCAGGGTCTCATGCACCATGAGTTCATTCCAGAAGGTCATACTGTAACGAAAGAATTTATGCGTAGAAACCCTCCGTCGCCTCTGGGACGCAGTGAGAAGGAAACGTCCAGAAAAGTGGGTAGAAAACAACTGGTTCCTTATGCATGACAATGCACCTGCTCATCGCGCAATTATTGTAAAGAATTTTCTTGCCAGGCACAACATAACTGCTTTGGATCACTCACCATACTCTCCTGATCTCTCACCACATGATTACTTTCTGTTTCCCCGTCTGAAAAGTCATCTGAAAGGACGGAGATTCAATGCTGAAGAGGTTATCGCAAACGCGACGAGAGCACTAAGACGGGTTTCACAAAATGGCTTCCAGGCCTGCTTCCAGGAACTCTACACGCGTTCTAAAAGTGTGTTGTTGCGGAAGGCAACTATTTTGAAGGAATGGTGTAGAATAGTGTTTAAGGTACGTTGTTTCTATGATGCTAGCAAATTCCGGGAACTTTTTGAACCTAGTATGTATAAGTGTTAAAAGTGTATATATAAAAATAAAAATTATAAATTCTTTCCTATTGTAGATAATTATGCAAGAGCTCAGTCGGTAATGAAGCTTCATCAGTTGTAGATTGATCTTTTTTATGTGAAATCATCAAACAAAACACTGTCAATGTTGTATAAGTATTGGCATCAATTTAGCAACCACTATCTAGGATTTGAGTCCATACTACAGCTGTCCATGTGGCAGTATGAAGTCGACAAAGAATATTCAATACCACTACACCTACACAAACATGAGAATGTAAGAAATCTTGAATGGAATTTCGAAAATATTTATACTACATTCCATACATCATTCCTGATCTACAGATATGAGCATAAAGTAATCCATTTTGGAAAATCACTAATTAAAATCTCTGTCAGTGTTGTATAAGTCCTGGCATGAATTTAGCAATCATTACGCGAAACTAGAAACCCTATTGCAGCTGTCCAATTATCTGTATGAATTCATGAAGCACTGCTGAACATCAGTACACTTGAGCAAACATTATAATCTAATAAATCTTGCCATGAATTTGAGAAAAAAAAATCTGTTCTACACTTCAGTTGTCATTCCTGCCCTATAGGATTGAGTGTAATATCATTTCTCATTTAAAATTACTTACGAAAATCAATGTCAGTCTTGTATAAACCCTGGCTAAAATTTTTCAAATTTATGCAAGACTAGAGTCCTAATTACAGCTGTCCAAGTATGAGTATGAAGTCGTAAATAATTACTTTTTAAAGTAACAACACCAAAAAAGAAAGGAGCATGGAAGACATACAATTCCACATTCTTTCCTATTGTTGAAATTTATGCACGAGTTCAGTCGGTAATGCAGCTTTATGAGTTGTAGAATGTCATTTTTAAGTAAAATCTGCAAACGAGTGCATTGTTAGTGTTGTATAAGTCCTGGCATGGATTTAGAAACCATAATGCAGGACTAGAGTCCATATTGCAGCTGTCCATGTGTCAGTATGAAGTAGCCAAAGATTATTCATCACCTCTACACCTATGCAAACATGAGACTGTAATAAATCTTGCATGGAATTTGGAAAATATTTATACTAAGCAGCTGTCTAAGTATCAGGATCAAGTAGGGATGCAGTTATGCCAGAGCAAGCCAGGGTGCCTCCCCAGTACTTTTTTCTGTAACCTGGTAGCACCCTACTTCTTTATTTTTACTTTTTAAAATAATAATTATCTTACTGGCACCTTATTAAACTTTGTATTAATTGAAAGTATGGACACTTCGCGAAACGCCCTTTACAATTTTGCTTACATCTGCACCTCTGGTATCAAGCCGTCAACTTTTATTCAAAAAGCAAGAGCACACGAAGCATGGGAATGTAATTAATCTTAGTACGAATTTTAAAAAATTTTAACAATGCGCAACGGTTCAGTTGGTAATACATCTGTTTAAGCACAGTCGGTAACTCAGAAGAAGACAAGTGAGGAGTGAGGAAAAGGGGTGTTTAATAGATAACATTACGACAACACGTGCACTATTGTCGTAACATTGTCTATGAACTACCCTTTTTCCTCACTCCGCGCCTTCTCCTGAGTCACCAACAGTATTAGCATCAAGTCATTTATCATGTAAAACTTAAAACGAAAGTAGGGCCTACTGACATGAAGTCAGCAATTTATATTATTATTGTAGTTCTTGTCGTCTTTCTTATCATTGTTCTTTTGTGATTATCATGCTCTATGTCGTGATTATTGTGATGCTTGTTGACTTTGTCATTGTGCTTATGTTTTCTTTATCATAGTTCTTGTAGTCTTTGTCATTGTCTTTATTTTGGAATAGTCACGACAAAAGTGGGAGTTCATTGAAAATATGCATGCACCGCCGAATTTAGTCCTGCATGGCTATGTCTATAATATATCTCATACAATACAATTCCCGGATAAACTGACTCATAGATACCAATTATAACCGAAATCCGTATAACAGATTAAGAAAAACTGCTGCACACAAACAGGTGGCATTATGGGAGCTTAATTGTGCGTTTCTGTGAAAATCTAGAAATAGTTGTTTGGCAGCATAACAATACATTCTCTTTTTCTGTTCTTTCTATAATGGAAAACTGAAAGCAATTTACTTTTAAATAACAGTCACGTGTATCACTTGTAACTAATTCAACAGTTCATAGTATAAATACTCGTCAAAAAATTACTTTATCAGCAAGTCTATCGTACTATCAAAAAGGAGTGAGTTATATGGCAGTAACAATGTTTAATAGCCTCCCTATAAAAAATCAAACTTTAAACTTCTGTAGCCTATACCGGTGATTCACGTCTAATGACCCGCGCTTTAGGAATCAGTTCTACAGGTCTTTTTGCATAAAATGTCATATGAACAGTTAAGAAGTTACAGCTGATTGAATCCTACGAATGGGTGCTCGACCCTGAACTCATTTCACCGGCATTATCACCTTCACTTCATTCAGACGCTAAATAACCTAAGATGTTGATACAGCGTCGTAAAATAACCCACTAATCCTACGAATGTAGCAGTAGCCTTGAGTAGAACTAAGAGTTATGCACTTAAAATACACAGAAATATTAATTCAAACTACTGTACTACGGTAATCACAAAATAAACATATTTCAGTTTGGAACACAAAATAAATATACCACAGTTTGGAAGCAGATGTTTCTCCTTCCATTTCGATGCACTTGGCTGCACGCATGTGAATGGCGTGCATGTAGCATTCCGTACCTTGGTACGGCTGTACCTGAAAAGCACAGCTGAAAATCACCTGACCTATCTTCCCCTTTTCCTCCGTACTTCACGTCAATGCGCAACCCTCCATTTAGTTTACTTTCCTATGTTTCTATTATGATGCAACTCCAAAGCCTGATTCACATTATTACGTTCGGATTTTTACAAATAATTTTCAAACTAATAATAATCGAACCCATGTTCATATGACATTTTATGCTGAATACGACCTATAGAACTGATTCCTAATGCGACCTATAGAACTGATTCCTGACGAGTGAGTATATTTCAACTAGACTGCGACTATGAATTACGACTTTGTAGTACTATTACGATTTCTTGACATGTTCCTATCCTCTATTGTGAAGCTATGTACGAATGTCGTTGAATGTAAATAAATACGAAACAATACAATACAATGATACTAATATTTCAAAGAGTAACACTTTACCAAATCCAGTCCAGGTGACGACAGCTTCTCTCTGCAAAAATAAACAGAAAAATGTACTATTAAAACACCACAACTCAACAATAAAAAGTCACAGACATGTTAAAAGATACAAACAATAAAGGACTGATACTACAAAAGAGAAGATGGAGGAGATACGAGACATTGCAAATATTAGGGATCTACACGCAAAATACACATTTCGACACTCTTTGTCAAGTTGACTCCTAATATCCACAGCACTTCATATCCTGTCAAGATGTGAATGTGGAATATGGACCAAACCACATCCACTTTGGCCACTGATACGGATGCCCCCATTGTGAAAATTTAAAGTTTTGACATATGTGATAAATGGCCAGAAAATTTTGGAATCCTCTCCTTCAGACACAGTTCTAACACCCACTCTAATCCACGACAAGGAACCCTGCAGCTTCAATTCTTTCTTGGTTTATTCGGACACTATTCTCATACACTCCTCATATATTTAAATGATCTTACAAAGAAAGATAACCCGTATAACATAGTATAACAGGAACACTTGCATTGGACGTAGTGGGGACTATGTTGAAAAGTGATGAAGTGTTTGTAGCTTATTGTACTTATTCAATTAATAAAACAATTATTAAGGTTACTTTTTGACTCTCCTTCGTATATTGATGTGCAAATTTTGTAATATGACGGTACATTGGATGAAATGTAGTGCCCAAACATTTTTTGAAGAATTATAAAAATATTCACTTCCATGAACACCTCAAAATTAATTTCTTTACATCTCCATTATTTTCTCCCTACAATCTCAAAGATTATTAGGTATAATATGAATGCACAAAGACCCCCGACACTCTAGACACCCAGACAATTTTTCTTCCTAAAAAAAAAAAAAAAAATCACTGAGAGCCGATACCGGGAATTAAACCCGGGACACCAAAACCTTTGATAATTTACTATTTTATTATTAGAATTTCATACCTCCAACTACTAAAACAGCGTTGTAAATAATGATTTACGAAAGTATTAAATATGTGATTTTCAACATACGACACTATTTTACTGGGGGTACAATCCTACATGAAACTTAGTTCGACACCTGTAGACTAAATTAGAATCTTTTGACAAAAACATTGCTATTTCAGATGGGAGTTAAAATACACAGTAATACATAAAAGATAATATAGATGTCAGTCTAAAAGACACCTCAAAACAGAGGTCTGCAAATGGCTATCATGCCGATGAGAGCTGTGACTGTATTGAATACAACCCACTAAACACAGGGAGCATCAAAGAGAAAAAGGGGCCATTTATCTATCACTGATAATGTACA